>JAUTBV010140859.1:0-11349 GCA_032361325.1 Lepetodrilus fucensis
TGAATCAGTAGTTATGCATAAATACGTTAACACTGTCGTCTATGGGATTTCTAATGGTGGTTTATAACCTATAGTAAAATAATTAATTGCTTTATCGTCGCAAATAGGTGAAAGATTCCCGCAGCGACGTTAAACTCCATATTCACACACTCACTCACTCCTAGATACTGTTGGGAGATCGATAAGTCCTAGATACTGTTAAGACATCTGTTACTCCTATCGATACTGTTGGGAGATCTGTGTGTACTAGATACTGTTAAGATACCATTGACTTCTGTGTATACTGTTAGGAGATTTATGTCCTATAATGTTATGAGATTTGTGAGTCCTGTACTGTTAAGAGATTTGTGAGTCCTATATACATACTGTTAGATCAGTGTACTGTTACTGTTAGATATGTGAGTCCTAGATGCTGTTTGGCGATCTGAGAGTCCTATAGATACTATAATGCTAGTCCTATATCATCATTCTTCGTTATCACGGTTTCTCAACTTTTAACCAATACAGATTTCCTACTATATACTTGAATTCCATGAATGATTGATCCGATGATCCGGTTGTTTTGCTTACCGGTCAGATTTTAGCAACAACGGAAGTGTCCGGTGTAACGGGGTTGACTGTATTTACTGTTAGATCTGTTTACTGTTATATATGCGAGTCCTAGATACTGCAGTGTAAGGAAATAAGTTCTACAGGTACTGTTATGCTCTATAGATATTATTAGGAGATCTGTGTCCATGATGGTCTAGACCTGTGACCTAGATCCTTTTAGATCTGTGCGCCTATTGCTTCCAGTAGCTCATCACTCTGAGATTGACCTTCAGTGACCTCTGTCCAGATATCTTCTCGTGAACTTGTGAGGTAGAGGTCATGGGAGGGGGGGGTCCCTGGGGGGATCCTCCCCATGGGCTCCCGTCCATTACCCAGGAGGACACTGGTGCTCTATTGTTGGACCACAGACACCAGTTTCATAAATGGCCTGTCAGAGGCCAAAGGTGGCTAAAGGTATGGCCCGAGTTATGACCATTAAACAAACCACAGCCTTGTCACATTCTGAGCTGCAATGAAAGAACGGCCATAATCTCTATCATTTTTTTACAGTGTTGCCCCTGCAGGTAATTCATCAACAGGAAGGATTCATCAACAACTATCACCTCCAGGCTAACAGTTATGTTATTGTTTGAAGCTCAGAATCCTGTTTAATCATTCTTAGAAGGAATATACAATATAGTTAACTTTTTGAAAGTTATTTATAGTCTATATTGTTCACTGTCGTTATTTTGTTTATTTGTTTAATATATTTTTAATGTGAGCAGAGGCCAGTGGATATATAGATAGAATAGCACTAATTAGTCATCAGTTTTGTTTGCTTGATATACATTTAGAAATAGTCTAGTAAAAATGTATTAATATATAAATAAAGAAACAATTCTAGAGTGCACTATTGAAAAACAACTTTTCTTGTTGGCACATTCCTTCAGATGGCAATGAGAGATGTATCACATATTAACCTTCTTAAGAGAGTTCACGGCTGGCTGCTCTCGTAAAGATCTGCTCGACCATAGCTAGCTTGTGTTTTTGATTCAATTGCAGCTCTTAAGGGTTCCTTTTCTTTGCCAAGGTGTGGGAACATCGTCATTGCTTTCTATGGCTCTATTCAGTATTTATGAATATGACTGATAGGCTCGGAGAATCACTGGTCTCTGCTCAAGCGTGGCCACACGTGATCGCTTGTTAAATTACTGGAAAGGGTGATATTCAGATTCCTTTAACCTAAATATGCAACGACAGTCATGCTTTGCTTAAAACTGTGCGCTGAGGAAACAAGGTGTCTCGGTTGGCTGCTGGTTTTATTAGCTTGTTTTGAGGACGCCCTTTGTGCAAAATGTAAACTGGAAATGTATTCATCGGGCAAATTTCTGTCATTATCCCCTCAAGCAGAATCAGAAATAGTCGTTAATGTGTGATTTGTACTTTCGAACTTTTCCATCCGTGCTTGGGTCTCTCGTCTGTACCTCGCCGCCATTGATTTCCTTCTACACTGTAACCTTTCCTTGCCCACCCTTCAAAGTCAAGTCACACTTGTCATGTCAAACTTGCCCACCCTTCAAAGTCAAGTCAAACTTGTCATGTCAAACTTGCCCAACCTTTGAAGTCATGTCAAACTTGTCAATGCCCAACTTGCCAATCCTTCAAAATCATGTCAAACTTGTCATGTCAAACTTGCCCACCCTTTGAAGTCATATAAAATGTGTCATGCCTAACTTGCCCAGCCTTCAAAATCATGCCCAACTTGCTCACCCTTTGAAGTCATGTCAAACTTGTCATGTCAAACTTGCCCACCCTTTGAAGATGTAAAACTTACCTAACTTGCCTACCGTTCAGAATCAGGCACAACTTCACCAACCTTCAGAATTGTTAGTATTTTAACCATGAAATCAAAATTATGTTCATCCTGATTTCATGCATAGAAGTGGAAGAGAAAAATGGTAACTGAACAATAAGTAATATGCTTATTGCACCAAATCCATGCACGAAAGCTTACTCACATTATTACCTCAGTCGATGGATCAATGTGCACTAATTTCACCTTCTCAAGGCCATAGGGAGTATACAACCCAAGCTGCCAGTTAAGGCGCTAGAAGGTTTTACATTCACAATTCCATCTCATCCTATCAAGTATAATTGTAATATCTGCCTGCATCATCGTTGTTGGCTTCCTCTATCACATGTAGTACATGGCTCTTGCCTTAATAGTATGTTGTTGCAGGTTCCATTCCCACATTAAACAGGCTATGCAACATCAATAAAGCACAGTAGAACTGACATATAACACCCACTTGCTCACTATTAATCTTCATTCCAATTTGCAACATTTTGCATTGTATATAACCGACAATTTTTACTTACCTATTTACGCAATTCATTTTTATTATTGTCAGATTATGTTAATGTTTTATATTTCTTTAACTCTCATTTCTATTTCCTCTAGTAAATAAGATTACAGCAATGTTCAGCTGTTTTAGTAACTAAATAAATAAATAAAGTTTTATGTATTTTTTTTCATTCAACAACCCATGTCGAGAAGCTATAATGTCATTTAAAAAAAATACTAAGTTTTGTTTTCGATACTTTTTTCTCCAAAAACAAGTAAAATTCTTTAAAATCCTTTTCCCTCCTAAAAGGGCAGCATAAGAGAGGATTAAGTGGGTTTAAAATCCAGGGTGTTTGTATATTGATGAAGTTGTAACATAATTAGAATTCCCCGTAAAATTGTGGAGCCGTGTTGCAAGTGAGAGCGGGGTGTAAAGTCGGGCTGTGTCGCGAGATTTCAAAGTTACACACTTACACGAAAGTTGACGAAAGTTGAAAGGAAATCATTGAATCTTGCGCAGCTAAGACAATTGTGTTGTTTGTTGATCATTTTGAGGGACAATAGCCAAGTCTCTTCCCCCTCCCCGAGTCTAAACACTCTTACAAAGAACAGAGCCATCTAAGAACAAAAAGCCTTTCGGCAAATACTGCGGTTTGTTTGCGGGCCGAGATGAGCAGAGAGCAATGAAGCGGTCTGCATGTTTACAGGGGAACCAGGCCTTTGTGTCAAATTTCTTAAATCAATTCAGCCTGTCAGAGACCTTCTCATTATGAAGCGGGGATCACCTTTTCACAGGGGTTCTCTTTTTCTATAGCGGAATGCCCGTTGCCCCTAGTAACAGCGGGTAGCTTTGTTTAACTTTACACACTGATATGTTTAGCCGAATGGTTTCACTTCTGTCATTTTTTACCCATTCATATTCTAATCTGGGGTGCTTAGTAGATATCACATTTATGAGTTTATCCTAGATGAATTGCCCGCCTTGTGACTCATTCGCTTTGATTGGGCGACGGGGGTTTTTAGGACACAAGAGACAATCACGCTTTATGAATTTGTGGGAACAAATTGCATTACTTTCTATCCCTGTTGCTTGTAATAAATAGGAATATTTTTGACAGTCTTTTAAGAAACAACAAGAGAGACTGTAATTGAATTTACATAGTGGAGGCTCGGCGACCGGAGCCATGACTTAACAATAGGCCATTTGCGAGTGAACGACAGCTCTTATTGGTCTTTGAGGTGTGTCTCATTGAGCCTGTTACTGTAAGGAAAAATTAAAATAAGAAAGTCATATGAATGTGGTAATGAGCGATGCAGGAGCTGAACACGGCGAACCATGAGGAGGCCATGCTCTCTGGTAAGGATTTATTCCTCTGCTGTTCCGCTTCTTTCCCCCTCTCGCTCTTCTTTCCCTCTGTCGTCTCATTCCTTCTTCCCTGTCCGTCTCGAGACAGGCTGGTTTAATACCCGTGATGATTTTCTTTGAGTGCCGCCATAAGTAGGCCGCTGATAACACGACCAGTCGAGTTAATTTTCTATAGGCTGAGGGTGACATCGCCGGGGTTTTGTGTTGATCGAGAAGCATACCGATACACGAGCCAGGCCTTCCCTTCGCCATGTCCCGGCTGTGGTCAGTTATGTAGGACTGGATGTCCAGCGCACCGATGCGGCTTAGCTGGACACGACGTACTCGTAAAATATCCCTCCACTGCCTCTGTGTTAGCCAGGGGTTTTCTCTCTCGCTAAACGCAGACAGATCGCCATAGTCAGCCGCGGCAGTTGACACTGTACCAGTCGCTCTGTGACCCCCATCGTCACGGCAATGGCTGCCATATTGGTATCAGATTGGGAGAGATTCAGACGCTCATCAATAGATTATCTCGCAGTAAAAAACATGTCTGTCTGGTCGGCGGGTCTATCGAGCAGGGTCTCGTATGCGATTAGGGTTTGTGGTTGAGGCTTCTTTTGCTAAACTGTTGAATGCCGGTGCTTGTGTGTAGAATAGATCCATGAACGGCAGAGGCAGAATGATAGATCTGAAAGTAGAACATAAGCTGGGTTATGTCGCATAATACATAATACATGTAGCACCATTACTGTTTGAAGGCATAGAGCACGAGGGCTGACCCCGGCATTTTCCACGCTGTAGATGCGAGGTATGGCGTCAGTTGACAGTTGTTTTAGTTTGGTTTCATGTTTACGTTGTCGTTATTTCTGGTAGATGTTTTGTTTGATGGTGTTTGTTTTTTTCTTCTCTTGTTTTCTCGTAATTCCATGCGGTTGGGTATTTTTTGTGTGGGATTTGATGTTGAACACATACTCAGGTTACATCAAGGTTATAGGATGGATACTTACTATTTTATTTGTCTACCAATAACATAAATAATATGACGTGTGTATTTTATATTGTATTAGTCAACCTCTGTTACAATAAATATCAATTAATAGAATTTGGAAATCTATATTTTGAATATTAACAATTTGATATATTGGTAATTAAATTATGTTTGTGCAAGTTTATTAACCTAGGTTGTTATTTGTAGCTTTGAATAATTAACTATAGATGACCTAGGTTAAGTCTATTTACTAAGTATGAATATATACTTGACCTACTTAATATGAAATTAAAATTAATATTAACGAGCTCGACATTAATGTCATTTACCTTTATAAGCAGTAATTAAGATTTAATTAGGGCAGTATCAATATATGGGTATGTAGCCGCAACAAATAACAGATCCAAGCTGTTTCATTATGTATGAATATCCCAGTGAAAGAATGCGCATGTAAAGCATTGGCGACAGAATTCGATCAATATGAATGTCAAAAATACTTGACAAATGTCTTCAAACATGTTATGAAGAGAAACTGTTTTTCATGTGGATTTCCATGTAGGGAAAACACAGGCAGATATGTAGACCGTGCAGCAGGAATATGTTAGTAAAGCATTGTGTTGACGTATAAGGCGGATTAATCGCAGCCTGGTATTCCAACCAAGGTGACAAGGATAATGAAAAATTTACAGGTTTTTCTTTAACAGGTCTAGGGTGCTCGAAGGACTGTAGACCCCTTAGTCTTTGCAAACACTCTGCTAATCCTCAAGAGAAAGCAGGATTTGGGTCTGTCTTTGGGCCAAACTCTTAAGTCACTGGACAAATTCTGCCTTGGTTAACCACGAAACAATTTGCTTTAAAACAGGATATTGTCTTTAGGATTGGGATCTGAAGTCGTGAACACACACGCTGTTAATGCGGTCTTACACAAGCCTGGGCCGGGCACAGAGGCAGGTGTATTCACGCGGAATGCACGCATTATTTCAAGGATTACTTATTAAGATGAAGTGAAAATATCCTTTTCTCTTTCCCTTCCTAATTGCCTTTGTTTGTTGTCCACCTTGGCGCTTGACCGCCGTCCAGTCATTACAGGTGAACCCTGGGGCTGAAGAAATACTTAACGATGTAGACTTGTCTACCTGTCCGGTCACTGTAGGCCCATTGTTGTAAATCTATTGTTCTACCTGTAATTAGATTGGACTAGTACACAGTGTGTAAAGGTTTACATCAGGTAATCACAATGTGTAGCCGCTATACACATCTAACATGCGTTCAGAAATATGTAGCCACTGTATATTCCTAACATGCGCTTAGAAATGGAAAATACAAGTAAGATTTTCTGTCGTTCACCTGTGTATGCTAGACTCTCTGTTACTTTCTTCCATACTCAACATTCTGCTACTCTCCTCCATATGTGACACTCTCTTACTCTCCTCCGTACTCAACACTCTGTTACTCTCCTCCGTATTTGACAATTTGATACTCTCCTCCATACTCGACACTCTGTTACTTTCCTCCATGTTCAACTCTCTGTTACTTTCTTCCATACTTGACACTCTGTTACTCTCCTCCATACTTGACACTCTGTTACTCTCCTCCATGTTCAACTCTCTGTTACTTTCTTCCATACTTGACACTCTGTTACTCTACTCCGTACTCGATGCTCTGTACTCTCCTCCGTATTCAACACTGTTATTCTCATCCATATTTGACGCTATGTTACTCTCCTCCATATTTGACACTGTTACTCTTCTCCATGTTCAACTCTCGTCATTTACAGTTTTTCCAATACAATATAAATAAAACACTAATTGTTTGATCGCACATTCTTCCACACACCATCAAAAGTCGCACTAAAATATGTATTGTTGGTGAATAATACTTTTGGGGTGTGTGCGAAGAAAACTCCAAAGTAGAAATAGATTCTATATATGCAGTGGACATTCTGCACATACTCTCTGCTATGATGGGAATATCTGATTTCAAACAATATTATAAGAAAGTTGGGACAAGTAGTCTAGTAGATAATAATAATAATTATTATAATAATAATGTGTTCAAAGATATTTGTCAAATGTGTTCAGAAATATTTGTTATTCAGATCCTTCTAGTTTCATTTACCAATTATATCTGCCATATTGCAGGTCCGCCCAAGTGATGTATGTATCTGTTTACTCGGATAAAAACGGCCATACTTGGACAAACAAATATTTGCAGATCTTAAGAACAAGGAACAATGCAAAAATTATTTGTCTTAGTTTTTGGATATGCCACCGTAGTAATGGATTAAAGAAAACGCTAGTTTGAATTGAGGGTGCTGGAATCCTCATCTGTAATCTGAATGTTCATAAGCATTGTTGGAATTTCATGACTGACCCATGACCCGCCGATTGGAGTGATTGAACCAATCAGAGGGCATTTCATAATGTGGTTTACTCGTTTGGCCCCCATAATCAATTTCGGAGTGTCACAATAAGCCTTTGATCTCGACAAATGCTCTGTCCTTTTGTTTATTCAGAGGGGATGTAAAACAACTTAGATTCTCGCCCCATCTCCTTGGGTTTAATTTGCAGCAGAAATATGGCTGAGTGACCCTGTCCAGTACGATTTTGAATTTGTTTCATTTACCATTGATTTCATGCCATAAATTATAGGGTCCTGCAACCCCAAGTAGCGCGTTATGGGGTTTAATTTGAAGGGGGATTTTACCAGGGAAGATAAAGCCCTACTTTAATCCCGTTAAGAGAACTAGGTTGCCTAGGTGACCCTCTTCTTTCTCTCCCCCCCCCCCCCTCTCTCTATTTCACCCTCCATCCCTCAAAGTCATCATAAATTGCAAATATTTTTGTCAAGTAGTCCAGACAATTTTAAACTTTAAACCTCTCTAAAGATACTGTTATCTTTTTCACGGTCTTGACAGCATGATTAGAAGCATTCTCTTATAACATTTGTGTTAAGAGAGCTGTATATGTGGCAGCATATTGTGTTGAGAAATGATATTCCAGTATTTGTTGTAATTACCCTACTGTGTATAAATGAAATCATAAATTAATATAAATTAATTACAAAGACATTCTTTAAGAAATATTCCTTGATTTTTACATTTGTAAACAGACATGGTTGAATTGAGACGAGAAAATAATCGGTCAGTACAATCATGCTGGAAACAATGGAGAACTGAATTATAACGTAATAAATATACAAATCCTTCTGCAGAAGGCATTTCTTAGGATGACATTATAATTGGGATGAAAGAAATGACAGAAAACGTAAATGAATCGGCTTTTGCAGACCTTCATTTGCAGAAAAACTATTTATATGCTAAATCCATCATTAATTTATTCATTGTCTGGATATTGAGTCCTGGGTCTTCATAAGAGATGTCGCGGCACTTTGATCTTCCCCTATTATGATGTACCTGCAGTTGTCCTCCTTTGTGGATGGTGGTCTGCTCATTGTAGACAGAGACTTATCTCCGTAGGAATCCCCGAGAGAGCTGCAGCCATATGTTTCTTGTGCACCTTCTTATCTGTACGAGTCGTCCTAAATGTGTCCGCAAATATACAATATTTCCACGTATGTATGTATGCATGTATAATGTGGGGCACACGGCTTGATCGTTTGTCTGGTGTGGCAGGCAAGACCCGTGTGGGTGTTCCTCCAGCCTACCAGTGTGGAGGGTCGGAGAGTATATACACGTGGGTCGAAGGTCACTTATGATAAGGCATTTTGCTATGAGCTACTTGGCCTGTGCCAGTGAACGCACATTATTAGACAACAGCTAGCCCTTAATATTGATTTATATATTCCAGCTAAATATTGATCTAACTGTATATTTCCCAGTAGACTACACGCCAGACACTTAGGTCACATGCCTGCGATATCATTAACGACAAACGGAGCTAATTCGCACATTTTAGCGATCTCGTAATCCACGGTTCCTGTGCTGTGATTGGTTGACAGAGATGGAAATGGATGCCATGCCATTGCTCGTTATACATGCTGTCTCTATGTGAACATTCTTAATCCAAATTAGAAAGAAAAATGGATAAAAAATAATAAAACTATTTTTAAAAACAACAACAGTTAATATTGTTTGTCAGACATAGACTTCTTCATTATTGATCTATTTGTGACATGTTTCTCTAAATTTTACAAGGTTCAACGGTATGATGAGGATATGTAGATGATATCCTTATATAGACTTGAGGTTGTGATGTATTGGAAGCAGTGTTTTCACACCATTATATTATGGCTCAGTTCATTTTGTCAATAAATTTGAAATAATTAAAATGTTAATAATGGATCTATGAACATGCATGTATGCATGGTTTCATTTCAAGTTAAATTTTATATTCCTAGTTTTAGTTTGAAAATAATTATCCAAAGATTATCGCAATAACTGTAAATTGTTATCATTAATTTGAAGAATTCCATGGTGAAAATCTTTCATGTTACTACAGTGTATTTACTTGATTATAGAGTATTGCACCTTCTGAATTACCGGCAGTCGAAATTTCAGCATAGGGTATGTCCAGTTGCCATCAAAAAGCAGACGGCTAAATTGGGGGAAAAGATTTCAAGTGGAAATGTTATTTTTCAAATTCAAAAAGGGTCAGAGATTCTAAAGGTCAATCATCGAACGTTCCTCAAGTCAAATCTCATATCACATCGTATCATATCACATCGTCCTAACAACTGCTCCTAGTACTTTTAACGAGCATGACAGACTCGGGGATAATGTTAAATTGGAAGAGATAGATGTATGGTGGTATGAATGTCTGTGGTGGAGAAAAGGGGGTCTTAAAATGCAGCTAATGAGTGCTCTTCTTCCAGCCCAAGTTGTTGGGAGACTAATGAATCAATGCAATTTTATAGATCAGTTTGGGGGAGCCTCGGCGAGAACACATTTCGCCGGCCGTCTGACGAGGCCTCATAATTGGTGTAATTAACGCAGCTAGAAACAGAGCAGTGCAGGGCCTAGCTCAGGGGATGTATTATTTTTCCCATCAAGCTGAGTAGCACATCAAATTAATCTGCCGACCATTTTTCCCCCAACAATCAATACTTCGGGCACTAATTACAACCCAGGCTCAGAGTTACCTAGGAAGTGAATTTTGCGGGCTGCCAAATGAACATTTTTGCATGGTGCAAGGTTCCTCGACAAATTAAGTAGATCGGCCACTCGCCAATATTCCCCGACGTTGCGTAACGCGTGCGCGCGTCTGCTGCCACCAGAGTAGAAGCCATTGGGCCAGAAAACTAATATGAATCCGACTGTTCCAATAGCAGGCGAGCAGGTCGAGAAATTCGCCAAATAATGATCCGAGTCTGACCCATATCCTCTCGGCCACCATATGATATTCCAATCATATCTGAAAGCAAGTGATTGGCTAAGGCCTCGATATTCTTGTCTTCGTATTGATTTGTTGATGTTAAGCCATGCACTGGAACTCTTTAGCCTATGGAGATAGTTATCTAACACAGAGGGGCATAGGAGCTCTCCCTTTCTCAATATTAAAGAGATAAAAAAAAATGGTGCTAAAATCCAAGATGGCGGCCGGTGACTCGGGGGAGTGGGGGGGGGGGGTGTAAATCGGAGTGGAGCGGATTTATCACATGGGGTCACTTTCAACATGGTGAGGACACAATCAAGGCAAGAGACACAACCATCATGTGGTTTTGTATTACTGCCATGAATAAAATCGCTCATGTATGAAGAGGATGTTTTGATATAGCACTCGTCAGCACTAGACCGATAACATCCCGAAAGCACTAAAGATTTCAAATATTGCCCATTGGACATTGGCAACCGCTGGCCTTGGGCTACAGTTGGGTCATTTAAAGGTACACATTAATTGGGTCTTGTGATAGGCAACCAGAAGATAATTCAAATTCAATAATAGTTTTCTGGAAAATAGTATTCAGTTTGCATCTGTTCATTAAGTAGTTCAAATTCATTACAAATTCATTTTACTGTAGTATTATATTGTATCTTCTTTTAATAAAGTAATTCAAATTCATCTCAAATTCATTCTCAGTAATGGAGACTATTAGAATAATGTTGGACTTCGGAGCCAAAGGTTCCAGGTTCAAATCCCGCCCAGGGGGCCCGGCATCAATGTTCACGAAAGTTACCTT
>JAUTBV010140870.1:0-11348 GCA_032361325.1 Lepetodrilus fucensis
CATTAATATTTTGATAACTATTGAGTACTGGGGACAAAGTACATCAGTAAATAACAACTTTTGGGTGGATAAATCAAAGGTAATTAGTCTCAGAACGAAATTCGTTTGACCATTATACAGGTCAATCAACTGTGATAGTATGCTTTGACGTGCATGTCTGTGTGTCTCGCATGTATTGCAAATTTCATTACAATTATTCGACTCAGATTTAACATACAGTGTAGATCTATAACTGTTTGCGTCTGAGTTTGAAAATAATATCAAAATACCAATCTCATCTTTCCCTTAAAGGTTATACATTGTGGAATCGCGATTCTTGTCCAGCTACTTCTATTTTGATTAGAAAGAATCCTGAATATTGGCATGTATTGTATGCTATCACATTTCTATGCACAATTCTTGTTTTAGAGAACTTTTCAAATGAGGATCGTTCACATCCCTGTACACAGTAAATGTAAAGAAACTAACTCACAGGTTTATTTTCTCTCTATTTTATTATTTGACAGCATGGCCAGCACACAATACAAAAAAGCAACATTGCTTATTGCCATGGCCCTAAACTTAAATCAACACTTCCTGAAAATGACCTGGTCCATGCAAGCCAGGTACTTTAAAGGCATAATATCACAGTTGATAAACATGTATAATCGGACAAACGAATTCCCATCTGAGACTAATTACGCTTGATTTATCCACCCGAAAGTTGTTATTTAGTGATGTACTTATCCCCCGGCACCCGATAGCTATAAAACAAATCATATTTTTTACTAAATAGGGGAACGTTCCGCTATTTATTTTGTCATTGAAGCGTCTGTTTTGAGCACGAATGTAAGAGCAAACAGAGTGATGTCCTTTTACATGATCTCTAAAGAGCCGTTGGCCGTGTTTGATTTAAACCCGACTCTGTCGCAGAAGGATTGCAGTTAAGATTTGTCAAACACACAGCGGTGGAAAGCTTTTTGGAAGTACAAACATGATTTTATGTATGTCAAGTGAATGTACTTTGCAGTTATAGCCAAGAACTAGTCCAAAACAACCATAAATATATGTGATATTATGCCTTTAATTTAGGGTCATCTCAAAAACCTTGTGGTACCGGTATTATACACTCAGATGTGTGATGCTCTTTGTGATGATCACAGAAAGGTGTATACCTACATGCCACTTAACATTGGCAGCTCAGCTAAATACAATTGTGAAAGAACATCCCAGTTGTACTATGATGCAACATACACAGAGAAAGGATATATGACCGATACAATAGTGCTTTACATATCAAATTCACCATATTTCCGTTATATTTTACATATCTTCACCCAAATTTGAAGGAAGCAACGTAAAAGATCACATTTCTCACATGCAATTTGTGTTTCTTTCTGACTTTAATATACGTCCCCTAGTATCAATTTTGTTAACTCCCTGGGCGGATAATACGTCGAATACGGTATATATACATATATAGAATACTATAAAATCATAAAAACATCCCATAATTCATACAAGTAAATACTTCAATCATATGAGCACATTTATGATTTTATTTTTATTTTTTTGAGAAAATTACATCAATGTTCACTCATGTTGTAATATTCTCACTTCCATTGTTTTCTCATTATTCTCATTTCTTACCGTTTTATACCAAATTAAGATTCTGGTCTCTTTACATCCCTGAGCAGAACCTAATGAATCTGTAACAAACACTGCATGGGATCTACACATTAAACATTTGTTTCCTATCTTTCGGAACCTTTGGCTCTGAAGTACAACGTTCTACCACTGTGCTACATCCCGCCCCCTGATTGGTTGTAATGTAATGTATTCAGCCTGACCTTTTATCAGAGGCAGTGATCCCATGGTATTTCACGGAGGTAAGTGTAGTCATAATCATAAATGACCTGTGTTTTCGAGGATGACTTAAGGATTGACTGGAATATTTTTTGCGTTCATCGAGGTAAGCGAAGCGATTCATACAAAAGTTTGCACATGGTTTTTTTACGTTCATACCTCGATGAACGCAAAATATATTCCAGTCAATCCTTATTAATAAATAACATAACAAATTTGTGTTGAATTATTTCATTCAATAGTCTGACATTTTAGAAGCGGCGCATTAATATTTTGCCGATGTCAAGTATAGATGACATCATATATAACGTGACGTCACAATTCCAACTAGGAAAATTTCGTTCATTGAAGTATGAATGCAATGTTTTGGGGTCACATGGACCAATCAGATTGCCGGATTCACATGATATTTATTTATTCCTTCTTAAATCGGCATCTAACTTTGGTGATAACCTAGGTCATAACTTTAGGAGGCTGTCATGAAACGATACCCAGGACTAGTAGACTATAGTATCAGTGTTATCTGCTGCCTACACCTAGGTGTTCTCTGTGTTATCTGCCTACACCTAAGTGTTCTCTCTGTCTCTCTCCTCCAGGACTGGCAGTGGTCTCTGGGTGCCGTGTCCATATTCTTGGCATGGATGGACCTCGTGCTCTTCATCCAGAAGTTCCCTCGCTTCGGCATCTACGTCGTCATGTTCACAGAGATCCTGAAGACAGTGGCGCAGTTCTTCGTGGTCTTCTTCCTCTTCATCGTCGCCTTCTCTCTCGGTTTCTTCACACTGTTCCAGAACCAGGTTAGTCCACCTCCCATCACCAGTTGGCAGGCCCAGAGATGTGTACATTACATCAGGGTTAGAAGTTCCCACTCGCTCCCTCAACCTGATCCATTTCTCCTAAGGTCAATCAACTGTGATATTATGCCTTTAATACTGTCATTTGTAAAAATATTCAAATTATGATTCATATGCTTAATACTGTCATTTGTAGTAATCTGACAAGATGATTTGCATGCTTATATTTGGTTGTACCTGTCGTATCAGGTTGCTTTCAGCACCGTGCCCCGATCACTCATAAAAACTGTGGTCATGATGATCGGTGAGTTTGAGTTCGACGGCATCTTCAACTCGGAGTCGACGGATCCGACGAATCCGGCAGCTAAGGTGTTCTTCAAGGAAGTGTCCTATCTGCTGTTTGTCATCTTCCTGATGCTCATGTCAATTATCATCATGAACTTGCTTGTGAGTATATGCTCAACTCATGTGTCCACCAGTCTCCTAGATGTGTGATTATATGTCCAATTTGTAATAATAATGAATGAATGAGAGAATTAATGCTTTTCGTCGCAGTGGGAATATTTCACCCATATGCAATGATGACAATAATAATAATAAATACAAGATTTTTAATAGAATGCCTATTACAGGAATGGCAAATTTCTGTGGATCCACAAATCCGCCAATTGATTTGCACTGGAAATGGCTTCGGGCCAGCAGCTGAAATCGCACATTGTCTGTTGTAATACCTGTTAAGTGGTGGTACCATCATCATATGTATTATTACAATAAAGATATTATATACTAGTAGTGTTTTATCATTTGGTATATATATTGTATTAAATAACTGACTGTCTTTCCCTCCCAGGTGGGTTTGGCTGTAGATGACATCAAGGCAGTACAAGACCAGGCAGCGCTCAAAAGGATGGCTATGCAGGTGTGTATGGGCAGTTTGTAACTCGGAGGTAGTACTGTACATGGCCATGCACCTATATTGGAGTGTTGACATATTTTTACCAAATATCATATACAGTACAGGGCAAAATTCTGTAAATTGAATATGACCAACAAATTAATATCCTGGAAGTTTTTCCAATAAATATACTTAACTTTCTAGCTCCATTTTGTGTAGTTTGGTTTTGAATTGACAAATCCTATTAATGCTCCTTTGTTTGCGGTACTGCTAGAGAACTGAAACTTTGATATCAATTTTGTTCCTGCAGGTGGAACTAGCTCTAGACGTGGAGAGGATCCTCCCAGACTTCATCAGACGCAGGTCGTACGTGCGGATGCGGACGTTCAAACCCAACGACTGGCTCAAGAACCCGCTGCGACGTATCTTCAACTACCAGACTGGCATGTCATCACAGGCCATCCAGAAGGCTCTCAACCCAGAACTAGTGAGTTCCTCCACACTTCTGCAACACTTCCAACACTGTCAGGCATCTCTAGAAGCGTGCATGATTGCCTCCCTTAGAATCATGCATGGTTGTCTCCCTGTTAGGTATGGTTGCCTCCCTATAAGTATGAAGTATGGTTGCCTCCCTACAAGTATGAAGTATGGTTGCCTCCCTATGATGTATGTTGCCTCCCTATAAGGTATGGTTGCCTCCATATGAGGTATAATTGCTTCCCTATGAAGTATGGTTGCCTCCCTATAAGGTATGGTTGCCTCCCTATGAGGTGTGGTTGCCTCCCTATGAGGTATGGTTGCCCCTATAAAGTTTAGTTACCACCCTATCGGGTATAATTGCTTCCCTATGAGGTATGGTTGCCTCCCCTGGGAGGCATTTCAAGACCTGGGTATCATTTCTCAAAGCACATAATAATCCACTATGCGACCATAGTGCTCTCATTAGTGCACAATCTCCATGTATTAGAGATTGCTAAGAGTCCTTATGGTCTCATAATGAGCGCTTCGAGAAAGGATTATCCTGGTCGACTCTATTCCTGCAGAAAGATGATTCTACATAAATCTGTTCTGTTCTCTTCCAGGACGAGATTGAGAAAGTGCAGGAGGGCCAGGAAAAGATGCAGTCCGACATGAAGAAGATGAAGCGGATTGTGAAGGAGCTCCGTGAACAGAACTCGCGGGTGGAGAGCATGCTCCGAGCCATCGTCACCCAGTCGGAGCACATCCATTGGCAGGAAGAGGACTACCAGGAGGACGAGGACGAGATTGAGGAACAGAACCTGGAAAACCTGTTTTCTGTTTAAGAGTTATCTCCCCTGGCAGAAGAACAGATTTTATACTCAGATTCTGTCTTAAGAGTTCTGTCCCTTTCAAACAGGATGGAAGAACATATCCTGGGTCATCTCCCTGGAAATAGATGTTAATGCAATGCAATATCTTCCCATGAGCGATTTTTATTTTATTTAAAATAATAATCGTACCCCATTATCTTTACTAGTAGGATGAAAACACTAAAAATTAAGGAACAGAATACAATATCCTAGCTCCAGAATCGTTTTTATAAGCTAGACATGTAATGGAAAATTAGAGAAGCGATTCAAAATCATTAGGATATGCTTTAAAGACATCAACTACCAAAATTCCTCACAGTTGATCATTTGAAGAAAACATTTTTGTATCCACATGTTTTCATTTGAATGGAATTATTGTTCATTTATGCTAATCTCTTTAAATGCTCCATTTGCATTTCAGGCATCATAAATGTGTGTTTACTTTGTGCCTTGAGAATTTCGTCTCATGTCCTATATTTTCCCTAATCAGCCAGGGATGTTCTGCCTCGACGTGGCACGCTATAACACAGCTACCAGTCATCTGAATTCATGTACAGGCTGCTAGCAATTAATTGTCAGTCATTATTTCATGTGGAAAAGTTTTACTTACAGATTTATACATTTATACAGAAATGTTGCCTTGTTTGTACTAGATTATATAAATACATATATTGACATGCAGTCTAGATGTTGCTCAGCTTTTCATATATTGTGGCAATAATATGTATTTATTGTTAGATATCATTGTTATCTTGTATATTTAATGGTAAGAAAAAGAGTTGTTGTTGAGTTTTCCATGAATGCCAAGCAAATTTATAGAAAGAGTTGTTGCCCCTTTTGTATAATAATATTGACCAATCAAATCTGTTGTCCTTTGTATGGAAATGTACAGTGAATGTCCCATGTAATATATACGTTGTTAACTGGCAGTGAGAGTTGGACACCAATGTACAGTACCAGTAACAGTAGTTACCATGGTTACATAACAATGGCATTGCGTATGGGTGGATTATTCCCTCTGCAACGTAATGCATTCATTCATTCATTGACAATAACGAGAGTTATAGGGCACATTTTCTGTTGTTCTTGATCAACAATCTTTATTTACATCTACCGGTATATTACAGTATGTCGCTTTTGGGCGACATATTCCGCAAGAGTAAATTATCTTAAATACAAAATTATATATATTACAATACTGTGTCAATCTCAATGTTACTAGTTCTTTGTTGTGTAAATCTAATGTTACTATAGCTCTTATTGAGTCAATTTAATGTTACTATATATAGCTCTTGTATCATACAGCATACTAGTATTATATGATCCTCAAAAATTACCTCCTTAAATACTGGTTTTATCTGTCGGGGGGGGGGGAACAGCTGGACCACAGACTATTTCTCATGCATTGATTTAAAATAAGATTTTAATCTTAAACCACATACACATTAGTACAGGCAGATCTGGATAGGGGGGGGGGGGGGGGGGGGGGGGGGGGTGGAAAAGAGACAAGATGCAAGGAGAGCCCACCCCACATGCTAGATGCACTAGTACAGATGAATTACTTTCAGAAAATTCTGTTTTTCATGTTTTTTAACGAGACCTTGAATTTGCATTTAGCATGCTCAATAATACTATATTTAGGTGATAACACTACAACCGGTGTTGGATTGTTGTAGTGTGTGCATCCAGCCAAATTGATACCAAGTAGTGATACATATTGATTCTATTTTCATTAGCAATGTTAGCTGACGAGCAAGAATGGTTAGTCTTTCTTGACAAAATATTTTAAGACATTTTAATTATTTTATCAAACTATATTTTTTATTCATTCATCATTTATTTATGAATCTCCATATTATCTCATGGATACATCTGCTGTATTGATTGTACAAACTTGTTCTTGTTTTGTGATGATGTTGACATTTTATTACTTACCATGTACACCATTTTAATATCTATTACATACATTTTAATACTTACTACCGGTATGTACATTTTAATACCCATTGTGTATGACATGTGAATATTTTCTATATACAACATTTTATTACTTACTATGTCTAAGAACGCCAATGCACCATTGCTCATCTTTCATATAAAGTTTTGTCGTGTATGGGTGAAATATACCAACTGTGACATAAAACAAGAACTCACTTGCTCATGTCTGATGTTCTAATACATGCAATACATTGTGAGAGCTATGGTATACCAGAAGCCTGTTCAGGGGGGCGCGAACCCGTGAGTACACGCGTGAAATCGCCTTTAGCAACCTTCATTCATATGTGACGTCGCGCGATAACTCGCGTAAACTCGCCCTTTTGAACAGGCCTCAGTTATGATGTCGATGTATTCAATACATCCGTAGAGAATGTGTAAAGATTGTCAAATTATATAATCAAGTTACTAAATACACAGAACTAACCACTTGTAGCTCTTTATTGTGTTAATCTAATGTTACTATAGTTCCTTATTGTGTACATCTAATGTTACTATAACTCTTTATTGACAATACTGTGTCAATCTCAATGTTACTAGTTCTTTTTTGTTGTTGTAAATCTAATGTTACTATAGCTCTTTATTGTGTCAATCTAATGTTACTATATATAGCTCTTGAATTACTGTATCAATACTGTCTTACATTGACTACCAAGTCAGTGAACCATAGCAAGGGTGTTCCTGACAGAGATATCTTGTATACATTGTGCAATGTGAAAATCTAATGATATCGTTGTAATATACAACATTGTACAAGTCTGTCATTAAAATATATAATAATACAATATTCTGTAATGACGATCAAACTTTTTCAGAATGTCTTTTGCATTCTCACTTTGTTGATCGTTTTACATATTACACATGATATTGATAGTAAACTGATTACCAATACATGGCATCTTGTTTTTATTTGAAGTTTTCTTGAAATTATCTGGCAACTCTAGCCATAGTTTGGTCTTTGAAGAAAGTTGAATATGTAACCGAGGAGCAAGAACAGCACTCGAACGCGTTCGCGCGTGTTCGACCCTTTATAGAACACTGTTCTCTGTTCGAGAACAGGGAGTCGAATACACCTATGGACCAGGCCCCGATATTGAAAGTGGCTTTAAATCGCAATGCATCCAAGCAACCAATTTAAGATTTATAAATTGCGTTTACATTGGCTTTGACAAATCATACACGCACACCTCCATCGAAATATTGTTTTTTCAATGCATGATCATGTCATTGGTCCCTTATGCTTATGGTCAACTCATCCTTGGTTAAAGCAATGGTCCCATTTCTACTTCATTAAACACATCAATGTGGGGTCAATACAGTACAAGGCCTCTGTGACTACTACCACTCTATTGTGGTTCTTGAATCACAAATCTGATTGGAAATTCCATGGCAAAATGTTTCACATGTATATAATTTAATATGATGTAGGAAACCTATTGTATATATTTCCAAAAGAAAGTGGACATAGATGCATACTTTTCAGCCACATACTTTCTGTAGACAATAATTCCATTGACACCTGTAGGGCGGTTCTGGAATGGAATACAATGAATACACAGTATAGCAGTATTGATAATACTGTACTACAGAACAAAAGAGAAATGTGTTAATGTTGCATTTATTGTTAAAATATTGCCATTGTCTATAAGGAAAGAAAACCACTATCAAAACATACAGACCAGTCTCTCCTATTATCATCCTTCAACAAATACACGATATACTAGTATACATTAATTCTCCCTGCTGAATAAAATCAAAGTGTTCTATTTCTGCATGTGATCGGGCAACAAGTCACCTTCAGCAGGGAGAGGGTTAAGGAAATTGACACCTCGTTGAATGCACATCAATAAGTGTAATGCTCAAATACACACATGTGCACAGCGATTTAGAATAAATTTGCATATAAACATCAGTATGGATCGTATATGGGGGACAACATTTCTGATTTTGTTTGCTCGCTTGCACAATATTTGTAAATACACATAATGTAAATACACATAATAAAAGCACCCCCCAACATCACACATCACATGTATTTTGATATCAACGTGTTCGCCAGTGGTGAATTAACCATATCCCTTCTGGATAAATCACAAGCACAGTTCAATATATTCCCCAGCAGGTGGAGAGTTAGTGGAAAATCTTGCAGGATAAGTTCAGTACTATTGATGACAGTTGTAAAAAATGTACATGCAATGTAGAATGTTTTGTTAATTTTTTTTTTACACAATTCCACTTGAAGTAATGAAACAGAAGTTTCCATCTTCATAATTGTCCAGATTTCACCCAAAAAAACCCACTCATCACAGCTGTTTAAAACTCAATTAATAACTGATTTTTTTTCTTCCACAAGATGAAGTTTTCCGATAACTAGAACAGAGAAATTAGGCACTGGTGTACAAGACAGGGATGGTTTTCCCGTCCCAGGAATGTCCAACAATTGCACAACGAAAGATGGTCACTGTTTAGCTTGGTCACCATTTTCCACCTGAAATGCAGCCTTCCATACTTTAACTTTGACAATGAACTTGTCGGAGCGGGTTTTCTGTGATGTAACTTTTACCAGCTTCACACGTTTCACTTTTGTCACATCTTCTCGAATTTCTGTGACGATGTCTGCATAGTCGCCTTCCAGCATCTACCAACAAATATTTAATTATTAAAAATTATGTTTCACCTATCATAATACAACTGGCATACACATGAAAATTGAGTTTGTAAATAATAATGGAATATAATATCCTCATGAAAAGACTAAATTGATCGAACAAATGAACATGAGGTGGAATGTTGTAGTTTTACAGATAACATATCAGCAATTTTGTGTGTTCTGAAATAACAATGTGTTGCAGTAAGACCCACAAACCAATGTAGGTAAATATGAACATGGGCATTATCTGTACAGCATAGATAGTGCACACTATCCCAGCATGAATACACAAGTACCCCACCAAGTCGGGCTCCATTTGTCATGTTTGTAGCAGGAGCATGTGGGTCCATGGATTCAACCAGAGTTGTTTGGAAATACAATCTACCAACTTAGCCAAAGGGGTAAGTTACACTCTGCTGGCTAAGACCAGTAGGAGTATTATACATGTTATATATCACACATCGCTACATTGTATCCTTACACTTTTCCTACATTATTTTAGAAATTTCCAAATTATATAGACATCCGGCAAGCACTTCATATCATAATTACAATAAAACTCAATTTGAAAAAGTAGTTGTTATTATTCTACTCACTTGTTTGCTTTTCTTGGTGAACCGCTCTCCATTTAATCTTAACTGATTGGCAAAGAAAATTTCATCTACACGACTGCAAAGGAAGTTACAACAATTCTCAGTTCTGACATGTGAGAGATTAAATCTAATCCTAATTTAATGTATTTGTATACCATGATTAACGATTATCTTGCTCGAAGAAAAGGCATGCGATTATAAAGTACTTTTTACATTACCAGACAGATCAATAGTCAATAGTAAAATATTATTTAAAATCAAATACATATATACTAGTATCCATTGGAGAGTAACTATACTTATGTATCCAAATGGAATATTTTATGTGGGTCTGTCTCAACAAGTGTTTGTATAAAATATGGGCTTTTACACGCTGAAATTTATGGTAGCTTGGAATACATCGACTTTAACATTCATACTAACAATAAATGCTAATAATACCAAGTCACATATTGCTAAAGTGGCAAAGGTGGAGATCACGCACCAACCCGCCCTCCCCTCTCCCCTTGACTCAGGGTTAGGGTTTTAAGGTACAAAAGATTTGCATCGAGCAACTAAAAAGTAATTGTTTTTGCAATAACTATTGTATTCATGGAATTTCGAAATATGCAGGCTGTTCCATCAGCTGTCCACTCACTTGTTCAAAACTTATGATGGTTAATTGCTGATCAATCAAATCATCATGTCTATATTTCCACAAAAACGGTCATCAAAACTGATTTCTTTGGTTGCCAAATTTAACCCTAGATGTCTGTGGAATCAAGAAATACATTTTGCAACCAAGATTCGGCCAGATATTATCACATTATATAGTAATAAAAGTGAAGGAGGCTGTGATCTCCATCTTTGCCGCTAGTGTTTCTTACTTGCGTGCAATGTCAAATGCTCTGCTGACAATGCTGTCAACACGAAGTGATTTTACATGCAGCAACATTGACTTGTACGTTTTTGGTACATCATCATCATCATCATCGTCATCAACATCACTATCACTTTCACTATCGCTTGAGCTTTCCACCTGCACAAAGAAAATTTGCAAATTATACATGCCTTTTCATCCTTGGATTATAAACAGCATCAACCAATCAACAAAACCAGGCAATGAACATGACGAGTGCTTCAGAACTATGCGTACTATTTGGCTGGGTGGGGTTTAGTTCGAGATTCTTCTAACGTTACCTGCTGGACATATGAGACTTTTTATATATGTATATCCAGTGTAACGTTAGAGAGCATAGCCTTATG
>JAUTBV010140881.1:0-11348 GCA_032361325.1 Lepetodrilus fucensis
AACATTCAGCGCTACGGATGTTGCGGGTTTCCTCCTGCTCTAAACTGACAAGTCGTGATATTAGTGAAAGATTCTAGGAAGCGACTTTAAACCCCAATACAAAAAAAACAAAACACTAAATAATACTGAGAGTACTAATACTGTGAGTATCATGAGTACCATTCTCTCCGGGGTGCTGCTACTTTCTAGCTGTTCTGTCTGTACTTTCTGTCCGAGACATGTACAGTTACACTGCGGTGTTGATCTTTTGTAACTGCGCAAGTCTCGGACAGAAAGTACAGACAGAACAGCTAGGAAGGAGCAGCCCCATGGTCACAGCTCTGTCACCAAGGTCGATGTACAAGGGTTATTGCTACTAGGATGGTACTATACCAGGGAGGTAGTGCTAGGATGGTATTCAGACCATCATGACCACATGTTGACTTACAGACTGGAATGCCCACACTCAGGCTTGTTTATGTTCCTTGCTTTGGAAGTAATCACCTGCCATGCATTCCACATGTTGGCTACACACAGCATACACATTGCTACACATGTAATAGAATATGACCAGAAGCTGTCTGGGGTGTGGTGGATGATGGTCAGACTTATGAGCTCATGGACTCTTGAGTTTGAGTTCTCCCTGGGGACCTTGCATCTGTGTCAATTGTACACTTGCAAATACCATGTGGTTCTCTCTTATTAATTATTCATCAGTACACTACAATATTCACTACAGGTGTTGCATGTTTCCTTAGACCATACCCTGGTCATGGCAGACCCTAACATTAGTGATGACTGTAATCTTAAAAGTACTAATCCTAAACACACAGCTGGTACACACATCTGATGCCCTTCTATTTCCAGAGAGTAGTGTACTTTCCAAATAATTGTTAATTGAAAATAATTATTATTGAATGTTTTTCCAATATTGCAAGCAGAAAATAATTTTTTTGATGATATGTTCATCTTGTAATATGCATGCATCATGTGACCAGTTTAAGACAGTTACTGATGCCAGTGTTCGATATAGGGCCCGTCCGAACGCTCGCGACGGGTTATTTTCAGCGAGGACTGGTAATATTTTATCCTTGCACGCCTGCATGTCATGTTACTTTTTGTTTGTTTTTCAAGATGTATATCATCGATCACTGGCCAACATGTATGAGGACGGGTAACTTCTCAGACTTACCAGTCCTCATGTCTGGCAGTGAAATTGCTGGAGTTTTATACACTGCTGATGTTAGAGGATACCTGGCAGTGGGTCTCACTTAGTCTCAGTAGTCTCTGTGCTATCAGCAGTCCATTGTCTGTAGTCCCGCCCTCACTGGCAGGACTGGCAATAGGTTGACTGACTACAAAGAAGACAGGTACTTACAGTGAAGCTACTTCTATACTTGTAAGATGATGGAGATAAACACCACAGGCCTGAGAACATGAAGGACATTCTCTCACAATGGTGGATACATACCATGCTTCATTCTGGAGGCAACTTAGCATTGATGGAATAATTAGATCCTATCCTCCAGTCAGGATTATTTTATTCATGCTTGTTATTACTTATCCATACCACACTGGATTACTGAAACTAAACGACAGTCACACATTTGAAAGTCGATGGAAAGGTTTAAACTATTTTACATAGATACAGTATAAAGCAGGCTTTGAATTCTAAACTATTATGGACATGGATGCATACATGAGCGTATACATACTTGACATGTGTTTCTGATGTAATTCGCAATTGCAAGGCATCAATACCTAATATTAGTGAAGTTATTGAGATCTATTTATTTGGATACCCAACTAAAATTGATAATACCCAATTATATTACTACTGAATGCAATCGTCGCAAATGGGTGAATGGGTTGACTGAATGCAACTTTGGTACTGTATCCAGTTCCCTATAAAAGCATTTCCTTGACAAGTCTTTTCTAATGTGTTCTGTCTGTTGCAGGAATTACCATGTGTTCTGTCTGTCTTTTTACAGGAATTACCATGTGTTCTATCTCAGTATCTGTCTGCTACAGGAATTACCATGTGTTCTATCTCAGTATTTGTCTGTTACAGGAATTAACATGTGTTATATCTGTTACAGGAATTACGATGTTTTATCTGTCTGCTACAGGAATTACCATGTGTTCTATCTCAGTATGTGTCTGTTACCAGGTTACAGGAATTACCATGTGTTATATCTGTTAGTTACAGGAATTACCATGTTTTATCTGTCTGTTACAGGAATTACCATGTGTTCTATTACCTGCTGGTTGGTGCTGACCAGCATGAGAGGGATTGTCTCCACCTGGCTAAGCCTGAAGAATATTATTACCTCAATCAGGTATGTTCACCATGTTTAACTCCACTAATTGCTTAACCCTTTACTGGTCGTTTTTATGAAACAAACATCCATGATTGCCTGTCACTTGTTAACACTTTTTGGTGTAGATTCTTATGATCATGTCAGAATTGTACACATAAAATACAACTAGGAATCATATCTACATGGCAATCGCTGTAAAGTACTCTTGCCTTTAAGTGATTTTAAGACCCGGTACTCTGCACCACAGGTACGTAAATTTATCTCTTTCTTCTGGCAT
Organism: Lepetodrilus fucensis; assembly: GCA_032361325.1. Lineage (NCBI taxonomy): Eukaryota > Metazoa > Mollusca > Gastropoda > Lepetellida > Lepetodrilidae > Lepetodrilus > Lepetodrilus fucensis. Next base: position 2,578 of record JAUTBV010140881.1, read on the forward strand.
CTCAGCCATTAGGAGCCACTGTTGCCATGAGATAATTCTCACCCCCACCACCTCCACCACCAACCCCCCCCTGTATGTGACTCTGCTACAGGATCACAGACAGCTTCAACTGATCACGATCTCGAGCTGCATCATGTGCTTCATAATCTTATACCTGTAACCATACCCTGAGTTTGTTGTCTGTCCTATCTGCCAGTTGTTACCTTGTCAGGAGGGGGAGGGTGGTATAGGAGGGGAGTAGGATGTTGAGAGAATCAGTCATGCAGTAATTAACATCCTGGTGATTGTAGTCATGGAGTGGGATGTTGTGGGGTGGGTGTGTGTGTGGGGGGGGGGGGGGATCCTACTGTAGTCTGCTGGAAGGAAGGCTGCCAACTATGATAATGACCAATTTCATGGCAGTGTTAACTTAGTTACCAAGGTCCACATTACTGCCACCCCCATCGCCTCTCACAGATCATCACATAGCTGACCCTGGCTATATTGGAAGCAGGAGAGAGTTGCTGGTTTTGGAAGCTTCCAGCATAACCCAGCTGATAGTCTTCAGTCCCAATTACCAGCTGTGCAAGGCCTGGCTTGGGCCATGCTTCCTCCTGTGCTTGTAGCCTGACCAGAGATGGCGTAGTTATGGAATATTTTCTGGGTGCCGTCATAGAACAAATTCTTGGTGTTCCTGAGTGGTGATGGCCGGTTCCACACCTATCCCATGTCGTAATCTCCCTGGACGATAGATTGCTTCAAGAACACAAGCTGATTGTTCAGTCTGTGGGTATCCTGAGAAAATATAACGCATCCTGAATGTAAAAAAAATCTGAACACTGCTAAAAAAACTGTGTAATACAAAATGTATGTCTTCAAGAATTTGTAATTTTTGTTATGTATTAGGCCACGAATAACTACCGGTACCAGTACCTCTGCATGCATGGTGGAGAGAAAATAGCACTTTTAATATTGGCTTGCTCTGTGAGATATCCCGACTATTACCTGTAACTAATATAGCAGTAGATGAAAGACCTGGTTAGGTTGTTTATGAGCAGGCCTACATAACTCGTGGCTGACTGTGAGAAGATTTCCATGCCGCTGTCTGCTAATGATATTACTTCATCAGAAGTACCGTAATCTTAATGGATATTCTAGATGGATATTTTAATTACGGTAAACATTTTTTTTTTTAATTTTAACATTTTCAGTTTTGCTTATGCCCCATTACAATCATATTTGTATATACTGTATATGTTAAGAACATGTTCTATGCAATATACTATACTATAAGAACACGTACAAGCATAAACTAGTAGACCTTAGCAAGCTCAGCCTTCTGGTAAACATATCTATAATTTTTTTCACTTTTGATTTTGTGAATGATCGATAGTAAACTAATAGGACTCCCGGGTCAGTAACCGAGTGTTATCATTCTGAGACAACAATGGCTGATCCCTGGGCATGTGTGTACATCGCTGAGAGTCTGCGATGTCGTTGACATACTATATCCACCCCCCAGGCACACGCTGACATTATCACACCACGGCCAAGGTCACAGGAGGGCTAGAGATGAACCAATCAATAAGCAATAGGAATGATTGACAGCGAATCAATATGGATGATGTTAGCGAGACATGATATTGATCTTCTGAGGTTAACTAATTTGTAGTATTATGTACGGCGTCTGCTCGCATCAATGTAATTAATTTGTCATGAAATAGGAATTTGTCACGGATATTAGAAACATTTAAAGCTATTTATTATATATATTGATAAATATATATTTTGGTTTTATATGGATTTCTCGTGGCTTTAATTGTCTATTTCTTAGTTTACTCCAAATTAGAATTAATACAGGTGTCAAATACATTTAATTTGTCTGTGTCTATAGTAATGTATTATGTAGTTAGCATGCTTGATCAGCGCAGTACTCATGCTTAGGTCTGAGAATATCATATTGATGATGCAGAGCATATTATCCTGCATACCTGTGGTTTCACTTCACTACGTCACTAGTTAGTCATGTCAATATAGGGAGTGGTTGACCACCCCCACTTTCCACCACCCCAACACTACCCCCCACCTCAATACCAGTGTTGTGGTTTAGTGGGAACATAATAATGATACAAAGATGTAAATATTGGCATTATTGTCACCATGGTTGTTAAGAAACTGACAGATATATGACACACTACACATAACTCTTGAAATGGTCACATTTAGTACCTACACTACCTGAACACGCATGTAGGCGTGGCCAAGGTGTTGTTTACCGTGGCAACCAATATGTAAACATTACATTACATTTACTATATACCTTTATCATATTTATGGTTATAATAGGAATGAAAATGATTTAGGTTGCTGCTTAGCCCATTGCCAGGTCAAACTATATATTTTTATTTATTTTTATTTTCTTATCGTTAATATATTTTGGCATTAGATGCTTGTGTACACAGCAAGTTTCAAATATGGAATCCTTCAGATGTAGATTGGATGGCTGGAGATGTGTGCAGTGCGCATGTATGCCAATGGTGATCTGTGGACACAGTCATCATACACTCATGGAATATCCACATGTATATTATAGTGTATGTTTTTCGAGTGATCATAGAAATCAGGAAGATAGTATTGCTTTTGGACATTAACTGGAGACTAGCAAACTGTTTTGCTATATCCAAAATTTGAAAACAATATGAATCTAATTTAATACAACCTGTCGTCTGAAAGAGATTGGACCTCAGGTAAAAACACTTGTGTATCTAATGGTGTAGACTTGGTCTCCCGACACCTTACACTACACACACTCCAGATATATGCACACGTGACAATGCTATATGAAGCTATTATGTCAGATATAGTAAAAAAACAACATTATTTGGAACTATTGTTTTCAAATGTTATCATCAGAGAGTGCAAGAAGAAAACATGAACTGCCTGCTCTCTGGTACAGTGTGTATGAATGGGAACAAGTTTGAGAGTTACCACTTGGTAGAGCATGTATGTATGTAGATATGTATCCAGCATTAATGAATAAGTACTGTATCACTAATTGTCCATGTATAGAACACAGGCCATAAGACATTTTTAACGTCTGTGATTGACCTAGTTTCTGTGAGTGGCCTAGTGCATGTGATTGGCCTGGTGCCTGTGAGTGATGTGAGTGGCCTAGTGCCTATGGTTGGCCTGGTGCCTGTGAGTGTCCTTGTGCCTGTGGTTGGCCTGGTGCATGTGTGAGGCCTAGTGCCTGTGATTGGCTTGGTGCCTGTGAGTGATACAAGTGGCCTAGTGCCTATGGTTGGCCTGGTGCCTGTGAGTGACCTTGTGCCTGTGGTTGGCCTGATGCATGTGAGTGGCCTAGTGCCTGTGATTGGCCTAGTGCCTGTGGTTGGCCTGGTGCCTGTGAGTGATGCGAGTGGCTTAGTGCAAGTGATTGGTCTAGTGCCTGTGAGTGGTCTAACATTCGACAGCCTGTGTTTCAGAGTGACTGCTACAGCGTGGATGGGGTGGATGAAGAGGATGAGTTTGCCAGACTCAAGCAGTCCATGGAAGTGGTGGGCTTCTCACCGGAAACACAGAAGAGGTATGTCTAGTCCTAGATCCTGTAACTCTAGCTGTTGGAGGCAATACTTGTTGTTATGTGTGTCATTAATATTATCACAAAGGTAGCCATCAGAGTTTTACTTAGATGTTCACTTTCCATGTACAAATGGATTTGACAAAATATACCATAGACATTTTGAATTTATTGCAATGTTGGAAACTCGTCATTAATTTTGACATAAAACAATTTTCCAGTAATTTTACTCCTCTTCTGTGAGTTCCATTTATCTTGGTAATGTTACTGTTTCTATAATTGTTTCATTTTCAGAAAGTTAACGATTTTTGTAAACAGTATATAACTGAACTATTTCATGATGTGTTATTGGTACCTTTAAAGTCTTCAATGATTTACTTTATGTATGTTCCAAGTTGTTGCATCTGAGAGACTGACGTTTTGTGTTATTTCCTTTTTGTAGGATTTTTGCGGTATTGTCAGCTGTGCTGCATCTAGGAAACATTGAGTTCAGAAAGGTACGGTCCAGTCAGAATAGTACGATCAATTATACAGGACATTCATATTTCTGTGTATTCTGTGTTACACTTTCCCATATATTTAGACAAATTAATACATTCTCAATTTTAACGAGACAATGCTATATGACATTCATAAATTATATTAGTGATTAATACTTATTTGGAAGATTTTTTCATAATCTGCCAATTTTAATTGCCGTAACTGTTCTAGTGCATGTCCAACAAGACATTGATGCTATTTGTGACGATTGTAGTCACAGGCAAAGTAAGCTTGTGTAGAGACTGGGTCATTGTTGTCGTCGTGACCGTGTTGTTCCATGTCATGATGACCTGTGTTGTTCCATGTCATGATGACCTGTGCTGTTCCATGTCACGATGACCTGTGTTGTTACAGAAGGGTGACCAGCACCACGATGAGTCGGTGTCAGTGAAGAACGAGGCGACTGTGGGCATCATCTGTAACCTGCTGAAGGTACTGTACTCTGTCATTACTTGTCTGCCCATTGTGTTCATACTGACAATGCTGATAGTTTTCTACTTGATTATTATCTTACAGTAATATCCTTGGTTCATCAACACCAACGAGTAATCATAGTTTCCCTGCTACACTGAGTGCTACATGTGTTACAACCAGTGATACGATTGAAATAATATTGAAAGTGACTCTAAACCCCATTTCAAGCCTAAAAGCTTCTATGTACCGACAATGCTTGACCCTTTTCAATGCATATACATAGGCATAGGTAGTATTTTTTAGAGCTGTTGGCAGTATGTGTGTGTCTGTCTGCGTGTCTGTCTATCTGTCTGTACGTCTGTCTGTGTTGCAGGTGAAGGAGAAGACAGTGCTGGAGGCTCTGACCACGAAGAAGACGGTGGCTGGAGATGAGACCGTGGTCATCAACTACCGCATGGAGGATGTAAGTACCAGGGTCTGATGGCGGCTCTCTGTGAGCAAGTAATAATAATAATAATCTGCAGTTTTATGTAGCGCCAAATCCACGCTACAGCCTGCTCAGAAAGCTGTACATTATTACCCCAGTCAATGGATCTGTGCACTCAATTCCTTCTCAACTCCCTGGGGAGTATATACCCCAAGTTGCCATTCAAGGCGCTACACAGTTGTCATTCACATGTCCATCTCATCATTATACCCAATCTCTGTACAACTTCATTCATCTCTGGAACAGGCTCCCAACTCTCCCTCAATAGTTAACCCAGGAAGCTTTGTAAATAGTAAATAAAAGTTGCCTTGGATTTGATTAATTGATTAACTCGCCTTAAAAATTAAGATTAACTTTACAATGCGATTGTTGTCTGTGTTTTTCAGGCTATTGCAACACGTGACGCAATGGCCAAGTGTCTCTATGGGTCGCTGTTTGACTGGATTGTACTCAAAGTGAACCAAGCTCTCCTGGCAAAGAAACACAACAGTGAACATCAGGTATACAGAGGTCGCACTGGTTACGCTAGCTGTGACTCGTCACTGGAGTATTTGCAGGGATGTATCATAGAGGTGGCAATTATGGCATAGCATATCTATAGTATTTCTTAATTGAATATAAACAAGATCATGAAATAGATTTACATTTGAATGGAAATTAAAATATTAAACTATTCTCCTACTTGTTGAGGGGTGTATTATCAAACTATTTGGCATTTGTGAACTTTTAATACTATTATTCACGCTGGCTCCAGCTATCATCCTGTAATTTAATCTATAGGTATATAAATGTATGTTCTTGCTCCCTCAATTTGACGACTATGTACAATAGTGCGTTTTACATATAGGCATAAATCTGAACATTTTGACCATGCAGTATAGGACATGAAAGTAAATTATCCTGAAGTCATTTATCACTGTGTCCTACTTTTCTACCTCTGTATCAGAGCTTAGTACAGCCAGATTTAGTCTTGTAGGGTCTAATTGTACAATAGTGTCAGTTAAACTCCTTCCATCCCCTTATTTCAGCCTCCAAAAGAAGTGGTAGTAAAATCCCTTGATTCCAGAACAGAGATATCTGTGCCATATCCTGTTCAGGAAGAATTGGACTGTGACCCCCTGTCACTGGTAGGAATGGGTCTCTAACGTGCAGCCCTGTGTTCTGTCTGCATGCTCCCTCAGTTTGGTTACGTACGTCCACTGTCTGTCTTCAGACAGTCCTCCGTTAGCGTACATTGCTTGTTGGTTTATTTTCACTGGACTACTTTCTTGCCCATCGATCAGTTGAGCTGAGACTGTGATTGACAGATTGCATATTCACTGTCTGTCCACAACTAGTTAAGATTGTCAGGTGTCAATATAAAGAAATTTAATTTAGTCTCCACATAACTTAAAATAAGGGCATGGCAAAGTGGCCATTTTGGAAATTTTCAATCATGTTTAGCGGAATTCATATCAACAAGGCTGGAAATGGAACCGATTGCTTTAAAAGTTTAATCATGGATGACTACTAAAGCAAAGTGATATCCATATTCTAGTTTTACTTCCTAATTATTTTCAACTTAACGGTAATATTTCCTATTGAAATTCCTTTCATAGTGTTTTATTACAAAAGAGTATTTTCTTTGCAAATTTTGATCATGATATGACGTGTACTACTTATCCAAACAGCTTGTCTGCATCTGTAATATAGATACCAGTTTATTCTGTCAATCTAGGATTGGAACCATTTCTTCAGTAATATCACTAACAGTTACTCGTTTTAATTGAAAGAATGTCTAACCCCTGACCTCTTTTAACAATAGGAAGTTTGTAATATGTCTGTGCATTCTCCTCAGTAAGTGAGAATTTAAGACATGTGTACACAGCCCTTCCTGATTGCTGCTGTTGGTGAAGTTCAGATTTAACATAGTTTCTCCTCCCCAGTCCCTCTCCAACCCACCAGTCCAACCCACCAGTCCAACCCACCAGTCCAACCCACCCACCAGTCCAACCCACCCACCAGTCCAACCACTTCTCTCCAAGTTTATTTTCTGCTTTTATTTTCCTCCTCCATATTTTGTTTCCACGTTGTTATGTGGTACATAACAATATAGGTTTTAGCATGACAAATGATTTTGTTAAATTTTTGTCCTTCTGCACATTGTTTTTATAATACTGTAATATTTTGAACATTTTATTTATGTGTCATTACTTGAACACTGACTTAGCGCATGTTGATCTAGACGATGCACACATTCTAGGTGTTCTTCCATGTACTAGAGTAGTTCAAGTATCGTCACAGATAACTTAGTTTTGTTTTAGTATTCTTTCTCAAATTGAAGAAAACATGTTCCAGGGTTAGAAGTTCCCATTTGCCCGGCCGCCCGATCCATTTCTCGTAATGTTAAAGGTATCCTACGGGCTAGTAGAAATTTAATGTTTTATTATTTATATGGGCGAGTATGTTATAAAGTTAAGTTCTAACCCTGATGTTCTTTCTGCCATGTTGGTTTTTGTCATGGACCATGGTCCTAGTATTTATTGATTAATCTTTTCCTGATTTCCCCGTTTGGATTTCCTAGATCTCCAATGTCAAATGACCATTTCCAGAAATATTTTAACCCGAGTCAATGTACTTTGTAACCACTGCAATCAGGATAGTAGCCTAAGCAAGGCCAGTATAGATGTAGCCTAGGCAAGTGATGGTTCTGTTGTATTCATAATAGAGGCTGGATATTGGTGTGATAGCACATCTATTGTAGATTTGGTTCCAGGTAAGAGATGAATACTGTGTACTTTGACATTATCCCCCAGTCTGAGACTGGCCTAACGACATGTTTGCTGTTTTCCAGGGCAACTCTATAGGGGTGCTCGACATCTTTGGCTTCGAAGACTTCGGCAAGAACAGTTTCGAACAGTTCTGTATCAACTTTGCCAACGAACATCTGCAGTACTACTTTAACCAACATATCTTCAAGTTTGAGCAGGTACTATCATATTTATTGTAGCAGCATTTTGTTTATATACATCTTCAAGTTGATTAACAGTTTATATGTTATCACAGCAATATTCATATCTTCATATCATTTCTACCAAGATCCAGTTATTGCCAAGGGTAGCATTTCTCAAAGCTTTTGTGTCGACTGTGAACTAATTAATTGTTTTATCGTCGCAAATGGGTGAAAGATTCCCGCAGCGACGTTATTCTGCATATTCACTCACTAACTCACTGTGTCGACTACGAGACCATAAGCACTCTTGTAGTGATTTCTTGTATATGACAGTTAGGCACTATTGTCTCATAATGCATATGAAAGCTCTGAGAAACGATACTCAGACTTATTTCTTGTTTCTTATTGATGAAGATTATATGATGTATTTGCATATTTATGTAATTGATTTGTCTCGGTCAGTTGGGGTGGTACTAGGGTGGGCAGATGGATTTTCAGGTAGTTAGTAGGACTTGGGTATGTGTTGACAGTTAGGTGAACAGTTTGGTGGAACGTTGGGTAGGATGGACGGTTGAGTAGGGTGGCCAGTTGGGTGGGGTAAATGGACAGTTGGGTGGACCATTTGGTGGACAGTTGAGTTGGGTGGATAGTTGGGTGAACAGTTGGGTGGAGTGGACAGTTTTTAGACAATTTGGTGGACAGTTGGGTGGGATGGAAAGTTGGGTGGGATGGACAGTTGGGTGGTATAGACAGTTGGGTGGGATAGACAGTTGGGTGGGATGGACAGTTGGGTGGGCTGGACAGTTGGGTGGTATAGACAGTTGGGTGGGATGGACAGT
>JAUTBV010140892.1:0-11343 GCA_032361325.1 Lepetodrilus fucensis
CATTATTAGGAGCCTCCCTGTACCCGGAAGTCAGTTTCACAATGAGGCTCCCGCCATTACTTTCCAGCCCTATTGTGTTACAATGTTTCATATAGGAAACGGGATTTCACGAAACGACCCTGCCTAACATTTCTAGAAAATACCATGCAATTATCCATTGGATTATTTAACACGTGTATTAACCCACTCACCCCGTTACCTTAGAGTAGAGTTTGGATGTGCCACCGGGCATCAAAGGTCCCAGGAAGCGGGGTAAGGGTTAAAATTGATTTTTTGTTTGTTTGTTTGTTCTTCAGCCTGCACAATTCCTAACACGCTGGGCAAAGACTCAACGGTGTACAGCAACATGCAGACCTTCATCAACGATCCCGATGGAGACAACACGTACTGTAGCATGACATCCTCTCCACCATCAAGTAACTACGTCATGGACCCAGGTATAGTACCATATTGTTTACTCGCTAAGATCGAAGTAAACGGAGTCATGCGTAGTTCGGAGCTGGAATATACCAATCTATGAAATCCACGACCGTTGTCTACTTAACTTGCATTAAATGGCCATAGACAGTGTGCTTTATTAGTACTTAATTCAGTAACTCCGTTTTTCATCCAAGGAGCACAGATGAATAATTAGAAATGTCAGCCAATCAGAGACCTCGTCTTATAATAAAGTGTATCTATTTTGTTATTATTATTATTGTTATTATTGTTATTATTAGTATTATTATATTATTGTTATTATTATTATATTATTATTATTATTAGTAGTAGTAGTATTATTATTGTTATTATTATTATTTTTATTATTATTATTATTATAACAATAATAATATTTAATAATAATAATAATTTATATCAGCTTGAATGCATGCTCATATATATTATAATATTACCCCGGTCAACGGATCTGTTTGTACTCAATACTTTTTCAATTATACAAACCCTGGTATGACAAGAACTTTAACTTTTGTTTATAGTATACATAATTCCATTCCAGTGACGTGCAAGATTCGAACCACCAAGTCCTTGTTGACGAGCGAGTGTAATAAGGCTATCAGTTTCCTGGTGAATGTCACGGATAAGCACAGCAGTGATGTCGGCCCTGTCCGCGTGGACTGCACTATAACAAGTAAATAATATTGGTATTATTTATGTCATTATCACCAATGAGTTGAGACAAACTTCTGATAGACACAAGTAAAATTGTAAAATAAAGAAGAAACAAAAATATATAAATAATCACTTTCCATTATATCAATTCTGAAAGGTATGCCATTTTGTTCGATGTAGTAATCAGGGTATTGCTTGCAGTCCGTGTTATACTATCTATGCCTATGCAAATATCAAGGGGTTCGTGTTTTCATTATTTTGTTTTTATGTAATGTTGTTTCATAGTATGTAATGTTATGTACATTTGAATATTATTATTCACATTAATATAGATTTATTGGCAATTTACTATTAAAACAATCTAAAACAACGTTGTGTAATTATACCACGGTGTTCTGGATTATCCAGGTTCTACGCCCGCTCCAGACGTTGTTAATTTGAATACTACGACCTTTGTTTTGGAGTCGGAACCAAACAACGCCATCTTGTACACGATGCAGACAAACCCTTCGCCAGTGAATCCACGTCCTACGTATACCATCACCAATGTCATCCCTCCTCAGTTGTCTCCCTTGTTTTTCGTAGACAGTAAGTACAGACACACACGCAAACACAATTATATATAAACTAGCATAAATGATGAATATGGAGAAAACACATTTTAAATAAAAACTAGCTCATATAATTCCGTAATAATTCTAAGTCTTCTGGGTCCTGGGTATCCTTTCGCGAAACTAACGTATCTACACCAAGACTCATGCTCTCTCTTTGCCGATAGCTAATACACTGCAAAGAAAGCGCCATGGTCTCTTAGCGGATAAAATACCCTTACCTGTTCCACATAACGATCGTAGCGTAGCTGTTCCACATAGCGATCGTAGCGCCATAACGAATCGTAACTCTCGCTTGTTAGCATATATTAATAATACTAATAGAGTTACAATTCGCGTAGCGCTGACAATAAACAGAGTTACGATTCTCGTAGCTCTGCAATTTTCCGTGGAACAGAGGCACGACTCGTTTTTAGAGTCAATAATACGGTATGTCACTGTTTATAATTGACACCCGCTTCATTTCAGTTGACCAGAACGGAATACCGGTCATCCGGCTGAGAGGTAAGCTGGACTATGAGCAGCCGCTGCAGCAAGGTCCTGTCATCATCAGCATGGATGCCGACTTCCAGAACTGCCCTCTAGGAAAGTTCTTCCTCATCATGCAAGTCACCAACGTCAATGAACCGCCGGTACTGGCAGAGGATATCGTTACTTTGACAGTCAACGAGGAAGCGGTAAGCACAGCGCCCGTGCATTTATGTGAAACGTTTTCTTTTAATTGTATAGCGATATTCGTCGAATTTACGTTGAATTTGTGTAGTCTACCTGTCTGTGAAAAATAAAATATTATGCATAATGTGCATTGACATTTTAAGCAGTTCTAGTCCAAATTAACATGGAATTTATGTTCGACTTAACAAAGAATCGGTGGAGACAGCGGCTATGCAATGTTTCAAACCTTTTTGCTTTAAACCGTATCATGACACTGCCACTGTTCGTTGAATTCACGTTGAAATTGTATTTGATATGATTTAAATGTGAAACAGGCCTTGAAAGTACGAAACTTTCTTGAGCACAATGTCATGCTCAATTCAAAGTTTTATTCACAAAACTACAACTGACATTTGAGCTTGAGCAGGAAATCGAACTTAAAACTTTCGTAATCGCGCGGCCAACAAATAGTCAAAATTAACATGATGGAATTATTTTTCTTTCAGTCGAAGATTATTCTGTACGTGTTAGTCCATTAACTATGTAAATAATTATGACTAGGATCAGCCAACTGTAGTTTGAGCAATATAACATACGATACTATATATATAGAACTGCTGGTTCCAGTGACAGTACACCTCCAAGACATGTCATACTAAACCTAATAATTAATAGCATCCTTGTACAAGCATGTACATTTTAATCAATTACACTATTGTGTATAGCCTACATGTGTATTATGTGTATTTTCAGATCTCTGTAGACCCTGTAATCAGATGTCGTGACCCCGATCTTGGCGACACATGCACGTATCGGATTATATCTGGAAATGTAAATGGCAAGTTTCGCATAGATCCCAGCACTGGGGTCATATCCGGTGTTTACGACATCGACAAAAACCAGAGGGAGGTCAACGTTTCCATGGTGATTGAAGTCGTGGACAATCAGGGTCTGACCGACAACGCTACCGTCATCCTCAACATCAAAGACATCAACGACAACAAGCCCATATTCGTAGATCGAGGATTGTCGTTAGTATTTTCAATTACGTATTTAGTTTCAGATAACACTACCACCCCTAAATTAAATATACATGTACAACATCAATGTATACTGTAACATGTTCACAATTGAAATTGTCATTAAAATATGCACGACAACGACAACATGTCAATTACCAAGTATTCCTTTCCATAGGAACACTGTCAACGAATGCACCGGTCCCGGACTTCTAAATGCCTTCAAAGCAACCGATGACGATTCCGACTACAGAAGCAACAACATATTTTCCTTCCTCCCGAAAAGCAGCGACTGTCTTCAGATCCAGGCGGACGGGTCGGTGTATCTCAAGCGAGCGATCCTAGTACCAGAGGTGTGCACGCTGTCCACGAGGGCGGTGGACCATGGGGAGTTCCCGGGACCTCTGACCTCTCAGGTGGAAGCGACCATCACCGTGGGGTCTGGGCCGTGTCCCCCGACCCCTGCTCCAGTCACCGTAGCCGCCGGTGCCGGGGCAGGAGCAGGGGCAGGAGCAGGGGTCACGGTCGCAGCTACGACGATAGCCGTGGTAACCGTGACCAATGCTACCTTGTTGGCAAACGTGGCCGGATCCAACACTGATCTGATTTTCGGGATACTAGGGGGCATACTGGGTGCTCTTCTATTGGCGTCACTATTGGCTTGCTGCTGTCGAAGATTCTGTGGGAAAAAGTAAGTAAATATTACTAACACGATGTGTAAATGCTATGATCGTGAAGAAAATAGTTAAAGATAGTTTATTGTGTTCACATAATTATAGTTTAATATATTCCATTGACATTGGCAGATGGTAACATTTCAAGAAATGGTATTTATACGTGTCTTTTTTTCTGTTTTATAGGAAAACTGCGCCTTTCTCCTCCGAGTAAGTATTTAATAAAATAGTATACTTTACCATATTGATGTCGCAATAGTGCTGGAAAAATACATGCAAACATTAACATACCAGATGTGGACAGTATATATAAATGCGTTATATAGATGTATGATTGCCACGCAGTGTAACATTCATAGTGTTAATACGTGTGTCTAATTTTCAACTTGAATTACCCTTATTGCATGTTTGCCATTTGTATGCCAACTGTTAGTATTATTCGTCATTTTCTTTCAGCCAAACTGCCACCAAGGGCAAGAAAAAGTTTGATACTATCAAGAAGAAAAAAGGTATTGAAATCATGATCATAGACATTTGGGGAGATATCCTATAAACAGCTTCAGTTTTTAATTGACTTCAGTCAACAACAAAAACCTTAATTATCAACCTATTTTGACCAAGATTTCTGTATTTGGCTTAGTCAAACTTTATGAAAATCTATGTCTAAAACTTCAGACTAATCCAATAAAGAAAACTGAGTCAAAATGTGTCGCAAAGTTAGTGTTTTGCTGACTTCAGTCTTAAGCTGTTTATATAGGATACCGCCCTTGAGCTACTCCGTGGACTGTCATTGTCAACAGTATTAATTATTGCAAAGGACACCATACACCTAATGATATAACCCGATGCTGAAACTAATAATTATCCCATTTTCGATTTCTATGCGAGAAGAATTTGTTATAATTGTAAGTATATATCGCCAACATTCCCAGCAGATATTGTTATCTCAAGTTTCAGCAAAAACAGCCGCCGCTGCTGCAGTTCCTGCTGCGGTCATAGCTCCGAACCTCGTCCAGCGCTTCCTACGAGTTAGGAGGAAGATCCCTCTGATGCGAGTGAAGAGAAGGGTTCCCATCCAGACTGTTCGGCAGTTGGTCCCATTGAACAACGGACAGTACATGCAGTCGCCTCCCGTGCAGACGGCCATACCCGGACCTCCAAGCTACACACCGGTCCGAAGTGCGCCGGGCTCAGTCAGACAAGTACTTCCGGCGCCACCGCCATATCGCGTTTCCGGAACAGCGCCATTGTAAGTGTCTTTGTAATTCATATGCCGAGGTTATGAGTAAAAGTTCTTATTCTGGCTCCAAGAGTACGACACTTTGAGTACGAGTTCATGCTTAGCTCAAATTTGGTATGGAGATTTGTGATTTGAGTACGAAATCGCACTAATAAATGGTCTGTTCTGTTCTGTAAGTGTCATAATATGCAATACTGTTGATATTTAAATTAATATATTATAAGAATCTTATTAAGTATAATATAATGCAATTACAACGTATGTGTTGCCTTAATGTATGCACGTGAGCATTGTCCAAAAGTAACCATTGGCCAATTTATACATTTCACCATTATAATTTCACAATAGTTGACATAATTTCCTTGGGGTATAGCTGATATTGTATATTTGGTATATTCATTGAAATGAGGGGAATATTTATATTCATAATATTATTGTATAAACTTTCATTCCTTTCATTTTCAGAGGGCAAAGACCTTATTGAAAGCATTAGCCATGGACCCCAGCATTTATTCAAGTGTCTAAGAGGCTATTGATGTTGTGCTGCAGACACTGTCTTGTACAAAGAAGTTACCATTCATACGAACTCTTGCATATGATCATGCTTAATTTATATTTAGTTGACGACGAAATCAAGGATTTCCGATTTGTGTAGAGACAATCACGGATATACCTTCTCAGTGTATGTCGTGGGTAGTACTGTTGTTCACTGTCGCTGATCTCCGCTACGATATGTGATAAACCTTTCTTTTAGAGATCCTAGAACGTGTGATTACAGCTGCATTGAACATAATACATACATGACTCTGTGAACTTGTACATATCATTATTAGTTATAATGTATTGATTGTATAGTGCATTATCAAGATTCTAGCATAGCATCATCATAATCAAAATTAATTTGCTTGTCAGAATTTATTTATTTATTGTTTTACGGTATGTTGTTGTTGTTGTTGTTGTTATTGATATAATTTGTTTATGTAAAAATAAGCATATGTCATATCTTAGTATTATATATTGTATTTAAACATCTAGATGTTTACATCTACACTTGCATGATTTTCTTTTAAATGTGTCCAACTTTCTATAGTAGATCGCGCGTTAGGCATATATACATCTGATCAGAATAAAATTTAAATGAATGTACCAAATTTCCGTTTTGTCATTCCTTGCAACAAATGTATGCATTTATATTTTAGTTACACGTCATTTGTATTAAATGGAAAACGGTATTAATGTTGATGTGTGTGTATGCGTGTGTGTGTGTGTGAGAGAGAGAGAGAGAGAGAGCGCGAGAGAGAGAGAGCGAGCGAGCGAGAGAGAGAGAGAGAGCGAGCGAGCGAGAGAGAGAGCGAGAGTGAGTGAGTGAGTGAGTGAGAGAGCGAGAGTGAGAGAGAGAGAGGGCGGATGGAGTGAGAGCAGAGTAAGAGCTGGAGATGAAAATATAGACACAGATAGAAAGAGAGAAGAATATATAACATACATCTATTCAGCAGTACTTTGCTCGGACACACTAGCATGTACGCATCGTTACATATACTAGTAGTATATTATACAATCAGTGTCAGTCTGTGATAACAGGTCTACTGCAACAGTATACACTACTGGTGTTGTAGGTTTGCTCAAGCTGTGTAATCTAGCAAGCCATATATCAGTAAAATAATCGTAAGAGTGGTATTAAATTCCAACACGTATTCGCATGCATGTCAGTAGTTAGGTTAACTATACTGGTAGCTTTTTATCATACTTCTACACATATTTCTGCGTAAGTTATAACGATTGTACACGTACATGGTTGAGTCATTGTAAGTATCATACTTGTTTATATTGGAAAACATAATACATGAATATCACATTGTCGTGTGTTTGTATGTTTCCAGACACAATATAAATATAAAGGTTTTTATTGGCGTACTATAGGTAGCTTTATACCGAATGTTCACACTATAAGTAGCACATGCCGTTTTCCCTCTATCATGGTAACGCGTCTTTCTGTCCAACTATGTATATTCATGTTTGTCTTCAATAATATAAACATGTCTATATATATTATTCACAGTCTTTGCAGATTCGAGTATTTCGTATTCACTACTATTAACTTGCTGTCTTTATATATTATCAATAGACTTATTCGCGTTCATAGATTTTCACAATAAACGTACGCGTAAGCATTATGCTTCGTTGGGTAAAATCGTACTTGGATATGTATGTACACATAAGCACTTACACACTTCTTACAATTACATTACCTTGTCATGGCCATGGCTTGTTTTCATTTTTAAGTCTCGAAAAAATATTCACCGATTAGCATTGAGCAAATCCGTGTTATTGTTATTCTTTTTATTAAGATTCGCATTCATGGAACATGTAGGCTATAAAGCCATATAATTATTGGTTGAAAATATATTGTTGATTGATATCAAATTTGATAGAAGTTAAGCCCATGTTGTTTATATAACTCTACCTTTTAATCGAGTTCATACATGGCATGGGTAGAATTTAATAAAGATATCGTATCCATTAAGCGACCATGGCGCTCTTGTAGCTATCAGCGATGTCTCCGTGAATACGAAAGCTTCATAAAAGGGCGGCCAGGTCAGACTAACTGTCTGTAGATATATGTGGCCCGGCTATCCTATTGGAACATATATTCCGTGGCAGATGTTAAGCCTGACAAGTTGTCCAGACGATATCTATCACATGCACACACGCATTCCATAACGAAGGCTTCCGTTGCCCGTCATAAGCTTGTCATCAAATACAAAACACGCAAAGCCGACCATTTAACAATTTGTAAACACTAACAACAATGGCAGTACGATCACGGCACACCTCTGTTAATAAACGGTCTTTTCATGCCGTCAAGTGTGCGGGGATATATCTTCTGATTATTACAAGTAGGCCAGAAATCAACAAGTTATAGTATTGACAACTATATAGATTGCATTTGCTCTTAAATTAGGAAAGGAAAGCGTCAGTGAGGCATTGCAGTCCAAGGGAAGTAACTTCTCCGTATGACATTTTTTTAACGGGTTGTGAATTAATTGTGGCCATGTTGTTGTTAATGACAGTGTTTTAACTTAACTGGAAAGCAATGGAGAATCTGTGTTATTTTAGTATACTGTGTATGTCATTATGGCTCGCAGTTTCCGCTCAGGTACGTAACATTATTTTGTTCTTATAAATATCAAATGTGTAGCCATTTATCTAGGCGTATATAGATCTAGACATACATCGTAATGTATATAGTTATATTGCAATAGCCTACATGTAGGCCCTATGTATTGTTATTATTAGTAGTATTATTATATATTAGTATTACTAGTAGTATCAGCATAATATTTATTATTATAATTATCGTTAAATGTATACTGAACAAAGAGCAATATGTTGAGAATATACAGATTATAATGTGCTTTGGTCCGCATGCACTGTATCTGCTATGAATCCATGCATGAAAGGGCATATAGGTATAGTGTGATATTAGTGGAAACTGATAGTATATAAGCTATACTATACATCACTGCTATTCTAAACAACCAGGGTCCACAATGGCTTACACTGGGATAGTGTCATCAAAGAAAATATTCATAATTTACATGAGAACTGGTAGGATACACAGTCATGCCATACTGTATATAAAGTCAATAAAATCCATGAATTATTATAAAACTTTAACTGATAATACCGATACAGAAACTATGGCGGCCATTGTGTTTTATGCTAAGTACAAGGTGAACAACTCAAATGTCAGCGTGAGAACTGTAAGTTTCAGATTCAGCGGCCTCAGATCATCTTAATACACTTGAGATCCCACATTTACTCAAAATTGCTCCTAGACTCCTATGGTCGAAGCCCTCTTTTCAGAAGCTTCTTCTAGTTTATATAAACAACAATTGTCCGCCGTTTCCTGCAGCTTCCGGTCATACAGAACACGCCTATCGTGGTGAACATTGAGGAGGACCAGGTGCTGAAGAAGGACCTCCACACCTTCATCTGCGTCTCCAACAGCAGCGGCCCCACCGCCATCAGAATGGACTCCATCTCTCCCACATTCTCAGTCTGCCGGACCTGCTTCAACATCTACAGAGTGGTGGAGCCGAGCGGACGTGAGTCAACTAACTCTCTTCGTCTTGAAGGCAACCTGAGATGCCCTAAGAAAGAAGTGCCTGTGACTAATCTCCCTAGGAGAGGGTTAATTTATGGTTATTCTGATGTGTATTGTGTGTAATGTGTGAATCGTAATATTTTTGAGAGATTAATTTTAATATGCATGCCATACGTCATGTTTTATTTACTGACCACTGGCAAGAGTTTTATACATGCGTTTTATTTTTCAGCGTTTAAGCTCTTTTTTCTTCCGAGCCAAGGAAACCCTGACTATTCAGTTGTCCGGACCTATAATCTGACAGCCACATGCATTGACGAGTACCTGCAAGAAGCTAGCACTGTTGTGGAGATTAGAGTTGTAACTAACCGGAAACCCATTCTTGCAAAACCGATCGGTATGTCTGTGAATAGTGGTTCATGAAATTATTTACCACTAAATCAATTGTTGCTGAGAATCCAAAATAATTAAAAATAGTAATTAATCGAAATTAGTTTGAATTGCCATCTTTATTAAGTGTCTGGATTTGTAATTATGTTCATATACATGCACTTTGATTGATCACTTTCCAAATTTCATATCGTTAAATAGTATTGACATTAACTGTTGATATGGATACATTGCTGTTACTTATATTAAACGCATGAAGTAAACATACATGTTCTTTATAGGAACAATATGTTCTCTAGTTAACGTTAGTTGTTGGAATAGACTGTATGGTCTTATAATAAAATAATTGTTGTGCATATATATGTACTTTAAATGTATTTTAATTGTGGTCTTGAATCGCTTTCAGGATTCTTTCACTTACATAACGTCTTGCCAGTTTAGGGCAGGAGGAAACCCGCAACATCCGTAGCGCTGAATGTTGCAGTAAACCTTTGAGCCCCGACTGGTACTGACCTACTAAGGTACAAATAAAGGCGTACGTGTAACTATAACGGGTATTTATCATAAACTATGTTCTTTCAATGGCCAATGTGTCCCCCTCACAGACAACACCTGCAGCGTTAGTGCTCCTGCCACGGCGGCGTTCCAGATACTACGCCAGGTGGTGGCAACAGATGAAGACCTCGATGACCTCAAGTTCACCATGTCAGTATTGCCAGCGTCTGTCAGTAGCTTCTTCTCCATCGACAATGGTGAGCAAGAATGTTATCTTATGATCAGTAATACGTTTCTTATTGTGCCAAGGTACCAAGTCCTGGCTCCGATATTACGAAATCTAAGGTGTGTACACAAATCCCCATATAAAATTTGAGCTTGAGCATGAAATCGTAGGCTCAAAGGGTTTCGTAATCTCTTGGCCTGGTGGTGTTCTCTTAATGTTTGGGAGGTGAAATACCTTGCACATGTCAATGAAACGCAATGCTGTGTATTTAGTTAATGATTTTTCTTCTGGAAGTTAATGCAATGGCGAATGGTAAATGAAAAGGAATAAATAATTCATGGAGTATATATAGCTTCTAGTAATTTTAACATATTGTACTGAATTTATCATATCAATAAGCAATCAAATACAATGTATAGAATTCCTAAGAGTGTCATATTAATAGTAATAATATATTATTCCAATATTGAAATATTTAAATGGTATTCTGAATAGCTCTGTACATTGAGAGTAATATGGTTATCATTGTTATGTACGTGTATTTGTTGTTGATCATGGTCTTGCTATTCAGAGGGGAACATCCGGAACCTGGTCCCCATGGAAAGCGTATGTGTTAAAACACTGGTTTTCCAAGTATACGTGACAGACTTCAAGTCCACTGCCGTCGGACCAGCGCTCGTTACTTGTACTGTACTGAGTAGGTCAACTGTAATTACTAGTTTCCACGATAAACTGATTCTCTCTCTCTCTCTCTCACACACACACACGCGCGCTCTCTCTCTCTCTCTCACACACACACACACGCGCGCTCTCTCT
>JAUTBV010140903.1:0-11340 GCA_032361325.1 Lepetodrilus fucensis
TGTTCCAGTTTTGGGTTGGATCATTGCGACCTAAATTTTTTCTATTTTCAAAGTATCTTATTCTTTTGTCGCTGAAGTTTTTGACTATGCCGGACACATCATCAGGTGAGGCATCGTTTACAATTATGAGCTCAAAATTCTCATAGCTTTGATTGAGCACACTTTGGATTGCTACCGAGAGGAATGTAGCCTTATATGCAGGTATAGCAATACTTATAAGAGGTTTTTTATGAGCCATTTCTGTGATATTTGATTTATTATAGCTCAAGTTTCGGACTTGTTTAATATACTGATATTGCAAGAAAATAAGTATTTTTAAATGAAAACCAGAAAAGATTTCTTATGAAATCATAAGACTTTTTCATTAAATACCTATCGTTTTGCTCGGTTCAATCATTAATCAAATCGTCATATTGTGCAATTTGTAACGTAAATTCATAACCATAACTCAAGTCCGAAACTTGAGTTATAGTATTTATGATGATAATAGAGTGGAAATTTTTTGTTGTTGTTGTCATGAACGTGCTTGTTGGTGGAAGAAATAGTGGACAACAATAAATACGATGAAATTTAAATCGATTATCGAACGATCTCTTTGTATATTTCTATAAAAGAGTTATTGGATAATTCTATTTGTTTCTGTATGTTTTCAGTAAGATCTTTTGTTGGAATAGACAATGCAATATTTGCTCGCTCAGCAATATTATTTATTGAGGTACATCCGTTCAAGCCATCAACTCCCCATGAATTTAGATAAGCATCCAATTTAGCGTTTAGTCCTCCAATTCCAATGTATGGTTTTCCATAACTCATAGCAGTTATCGTTCCATGCAAACTACTACCTATGTATAGATTCGAGTTTGAAATTAAATACATTATATCCCAAATGGAAGGAGTCTCAAGTAAAATGTTTGGAAACTTAAGTGTTTCATGGATTAATTGTAACGGCACCTGGTCTTCGTGCCCAAAAGCTGTACCTATTGGACATAAAACTATTTCGAGACCATGTCCTTCATGTATTGCTGTTAGTTGTTCTGAAACATTAGTAATATTCTTGAGGCCTAAAGCAATATTTATTTGAAAAAACAAGTAATTATTCTGAAAAATATTCTTATTAACATTGATTTTGTTTATTAAATGTTTTTTGGGAAACATTTGTGATATTAATATAGCAGAATCCGGTGTTAATTTTATTTCAGAAGATATCTCTTTAAATAAATTATAAACAGATCTGTCTCTAACTGCAATGTAGTCAGATGTCATTAAATTTTTATATAAGCAAATGTTTTTAAGGAGTTGCTTTTTTTTCCTAGGCCCACCAACAGCATTGTATATGATTTTATCAATGTGTTTAAAATCATTTTTTAAAATAATAAATGGCATTTTCGAGGGACTTTTAAAATACCATTGAATTATAATATCTAGAAAATTTGTAAATTTACCCCTGAGTATTTTTTTATAAATAAATAATATTCTTGTTAGTATTTTGAATAAATAAGACAATAAGTTTGACCAGTTTGCATTCAGTACCTCACCGCCTGCAATAATAACTACAGCATTATCTATGCTGTTACAATCTTTGTTAAATTCCGCAATATCTCTGGTTGGGACTCCGCCAAAATCTGATAGATCGCTTTTTACGATACCATAAAATCTAAAATCATACTATGTTTCTAAAGTAACTTCTTTTAATTTTTCAACAATGATTAAAGGGAACAACAGATCCCCGTAATTAACCCGGTCAAAGGCGCCAAATATCAGAATTGTTTTTTTCATGTATAACTCTTATTTAAAATTAATTTGATAATTCTTTTCCAACCGTTAAGTATTGCCATTGTTTGAATCCTGAACATATATTTATATGGAGGGATGAATATATGAGAAAAATATCCCGAAAATGCCAATGTAATTATGGTAGCAACAGCAGCCCCGGCTATACCGTAGTGTGGTATTAGTAATAAATTTAATACTATGCTAACTACACATCCAAACAAATTCCTTACAACTGCATACTTTTGCAAGTTTTCAATAATTATGATTTGACCAGAGCTTATAAACATGCCTGCGAATACGGCCTTCCATACCATGATTTGCAGCACAGGTATTGCGGCAGCATACTGTACGCCATACAATATAGTAATTATAGAATTAGCCCCAACTGAAACAAATAATGACATTATAACTGTGAGCCACACTGTTGCATCTAATAATTTTTGTCGTTGAATTTCATATTCCGAAATGTTTTTCTGACGAGTTTGTACCAACAGTGGCATAATTGTTTGTACAATTATTATTGGTACAAAAACGACAAATTCAGTAAATCTAGAAGCAACTGCAAAATGCCCTAGAGCCGTATTATCAAGCATATTCCTAATCATTATTTGATCAATTTTCTGATAAATAATAACCGCTGCTCCAGATAACACTAAAGGGTAAGAATCTCTGATAAGCATTGTGGCAACTTTACGATTGAATTGCCATTTCCAAATGCTAGTTATTTTTTTCTGATAAACATATGTCATTCCAAATGCCATTATTATAAATTCGAAGGTGATAACAACTATAAACCACAATAGAGGGCATTGCTGAATAACTAAAAAAAGTTTTATTCCTGCTATAATGAGTGTTTTTAAAATTTCAATTATTATTATATATTTATTTAAAATAATGGACGTGAAGTAATTACGAATTACATTGAATGATCCTAAGATTAGTGACGAAGAATAAACCATTACCATCGTAATAGTGAAAAAATTGGATTCAAAACTGATTAATGTAATAGCAATCAAAAAAATAGTGAGGCTTGCAAATACTATTCTGATTCTAAATGCAGAACCTAACAAAACTTCTTTTGAGGTTTCGTTTTTTGCAAGTTCGCGAATAACAATACTATCCAAACCAAAATTAGCCAAGATTGAGAAGATAGTAACATAACTGATTATGTAATTCATTAATCCATATTGTTCTGGACCCAGGTAGCGTGCTACAAATACCCCAACAAATAATCCGCTTAAAACATTGACTATTTGTCCAAGAATTGCAAAGAAGACGTTGCTAGAGATCTTCTTACGATTTGGGGTGGCATGTAACATGCCTAGAATGTTTGATACTTTCATTTATAAATGCCAAAAAGTATTAAGAGGTAATTCTAATTCTTAAACCATTCAGCCCGTCATTTTAGTTATGTTGCATAGTTTCGATTTGGGTTAACGCTTTATCCTCTCGGATAGATTCTTAAAATCCAATTGCAATATAATATGTTTGAATGTAAGGGTAAATAGGTATAAATGCCTATTTGCAGGAAAATAGTTATGTCTTTTCTGACTACCACATCTATCCTCAACCAACTTCAATTGATGTAGGAATGGGTTTTGAGCTAATAGCGGCATAAGTTTAAGAGGGTATCATCGACTCCAGGCGAAAGTGTCGGTTTCATCGATAACTAAATTCTTCGAGATAGCGTTCATATGTTTTTTTACTAATGGCATGACAACACTTTTCATAAAGAAAACATGATACAATAGTGATGTGGACATGGAGAATGCGAATGGCTTGTTACGCCAGTACTTTCCAAAAGCTATGGAATTGGTAGGGATAACAATGAAATAAGTTTTTGAGGCTGTAGATAAACTGAATAACAGGCCAAGAAAGTGCCTCAATTTTAAAACACCCTATGAAATTTTTATAACGCTTACAGGGAGTAATGCCAAAAAAAATGAGTCATGTACTTATCGCTTAAATTCAGGTCAGATATTTTCTTATAAAGGTAGATAACTGAAAACGGTGACATGTTCAAATTCATAGTAAATCACTGCTAAGGTATGTAAACCGAATTCAGATCGGTCCTGTCCTGCCAAGAGCCTTTTGATATACTGCAATAGTTTGTCTTGCGATTTTGGGCCAGTTATATTTATCAGCGATCTGGCTTTGGTAGGCAAGCCGTTCTTCATCAGACAGGTTCTTTTTCATCAGATGCTCAATTTTTTTTTGTAAATCGCGGGTATCTCCACAGGTAAAAAAGCGTTCCGAAGGGAGGTTTACCTCCTTGTTAGCTGGGATATTTGAAACAAGTACCGATAGTTCATAGCTCATGGCTTCAAGTAGGGCTATAGGCAGTCCCTCGTGATAGGAGGGGAGTACAAACAACCTGGCATGGGAAAAAACCTGGTTCAAATCTTCACCGCCAATATATCCAGTTAGGATTATTCTCTTGTCCTGACTAGCTTGTTTCTTCAATGAACGGCTGTAATCAGTTTCATGATCAGCATCACCTGCAATAACCAACTGGTAGTTACCATCAAGTATTTTAAATGCTTTCAACAAGTCATGCAATCCTTTTTCAGGCACAAAACGAGCAACTGCAAGGACATAGTTTCCAGGTTTTATTGTGAGTTTTTCAATAAAATCTGTTTTACGACTTTTTTCAGGAAGTGGAACTCCATTATATATTAAATGAGAGTCCCGCTTGCAGCGTTCTTTGATAATATTCGCTATAATTGTCGAAATTACTATTACTTCATTAGCAAATTTACCGCCAAAATATTCCCCGAGCTTTAACATAGTCTTGGCGACCAGATTCCATTTTCCGCGGTCATAATCAGGCCCATGGTTTGTAATCACTACCCGTAGACCCAGTAACCTCGCAAATGGAACCATCAAGCCAGGCCCAACAGCATGTATGTGGATGATATCAGCCTTCATCTGCCGGGCCTTTATCACGGCAAAAAAAGTGTGGACAATGGCTTCAAAGCTTTTTTTATGAGGTGCAAAGAGATGACATAATTGTACGCCTTTCCAAGATGACTGTTTGTGAGTTACATAAGTTTTACGGGTGGCCAGGATAACCTCGTGCCCTGAAGAGGCAATTAGTGGATATAGTTCCTGACAGTGTTTTTCAACCCCACCTGGAATATCTGGGATGCCTCTGGTTCCTGTTACAAAAATTTTCATCAGGAGTGTCTGATTTTAGATAGGTGAAGGCGTAACATGTTTTCCTTTCTTTCCTAGCACTTTAAGCTTATTTTTAGCTACCCATTTTAAAGGAACACTAATCCGTTTTTTCATGGCAGGTGATGCAGAGCCAATCATCCAACATTGTTTGTCGCATTTGCGTACCATCTCACGAACTTTTTTAGCTTGTTCACTGTCCCATATAGTTTGAAAATCCTGTTTGTGCAAATTCCCCATCACCATGGGTGCGTCAGAACCGTTGCATGGCATAACATTGCCAGCTGGATCCACAAAGAACATGTCTGTACCTACTTCGCATGGCAAGGCACGTTTTTGGCCGCGCGCTTTTCTTGCCAGTCCCATGTTAAAGTAAGCTCGAAACCAGTTTTTTGGCTTGTTTGTTTTCAGAAGTTCCGCTGCAATCTTTTCAAATGTTTTTGCAACTTTTTCTTTATCGGCATATTGATTGTCAGTAGTATGGAAATAGAACGAATTATGGGTGGTAGCTGTGGCAAATTCCAATCCCATTGCACTGGCCAGACGATAGAGTTCAATCATGTCATCGGCATTGCGGTCGGAAACAGTCATGCCAAAACCAATATCATTTATTCCCATGCCATGCAATGTCGTTAATGTTCGTAGGCCATGGTCAAAACCATTTTTAATGCCTCGCAACTCATCATTCGCAGCTGGTAATCCTTCGATTGAAATTCTGATACCAATTTGGTTGCCAAATCTTTCAAACAGTTTGACGGTTCGGTCTGTAAAATAACCATTGGAGCTGATAACCAGTCGTTTTGTTTTGCTAAGAGCTTTTTCGACGATATCTTCAAAGTCTTTTCTGAGGAATGGTTCTCCCCCTGTGATATTAATAAAATCAAGTCCGTCAGGTAGCTTGTCCACCAGGCTCGGAGTGTATTCTTCTTCTTTTTTGCTGGGGTGCTGCCAGGTTTTGCACATGTAGCACTTGGCATTGCAGCGATAGGTTACGATTAGACATGCTTCCATTATATTTTCCCTATTAAGTTGGTTGGTATTGCAAGGCACATTGCTCTGTCAGAGGCAAGAGCAATTGCGAATATTAAAATCATATTTATAAAGTACTTGCATTGTCATTGGCCTGATTTAGACTTTGTCCAGCACCCCAAAATGGGAGTAAGTTTATCTATTATTGCCAGTTGCAACGCTTTGCAGCCTGACACGTAGAGGACAAATTTGTAGTACTTCGCTGGGATCGAAAAACGTGGAATTTTAAATAGATCGGTGGTGGTTAGATGGAATACATTGCTCTCAGTAGTGCATGCACCGATAAAATTTTCTTTTTTTAAGGTTGAGATTGTTTTTGTTGTAAAATCAGATAGTTCTCCGTTAGGGTAACAGAATATATTCGGTTTTGAGCCGAGTTTTTTTCGGAGCATTTCTGAACTCATTTTTATCTGCCATTTCTGATCAGCATTGTTAAGGTGAAATAATATGGGGTGATTAACTGTATGAGGTTGAAAATCAATATTAAATTTTTCTATTTCCATGATGTCTGTCCAGCTCATAGCACGGTATTGTTCCGGCAACTTATTTGGTATGGGAATACCAACTTTTCTGGACAAATATTGCAAAATAATAGTTATTTCAGAGGCTGGTAAGAGCTTCATCTTTTGAATGATCAGTTCAATGGCTATTTTTTTTTTACTTGGTGACTGTAGGGATAAATGTAAAGAAATATCCTCGTAGGTTATGTCAACTTTATTCAAATTTGTATTGACAATCAGGTATTCTATAATGTCCCACCACATTGCCAATTTTCCTTCAATGAAATCGGTGGTAATGAAAACTGTCGCAGGAAAATTATATTTTTTGAACAGAGGAAAGGCGACATTTTTAAAATCAATATACCCATCGTCAATTGTAAAACAAACAGTTTTATAGAGAGGTTGATTTTCTTTAGCTGCTTGAATTACATCTTTTAAAGATAATACGGTATAATTGTTTTTTGTGAGATATTTTAAACAATCCTCTAATAGATCCGGTGATAATAATGGAAGTCCGATAGAGTCCTGGTTCTTTATTGATGGATCTTGAAAGCGATGCATCATAAAAACAAGAACTTTATTGCTGGTAAATTTACCGGCAAATGGAATTATATTTATTATGTCGAATAAATGCATTATGTCAGGGGAGTAGGTCAGTAATAGTGGAAGTTAAACCACTCATACAATAAATAGTTTTTTGTAAGAATTCCTCTCAAAGGTAGGTGGAGATCCCCCTCCAAAAAAAACCTGATTACCACTAAAGCTCAGGTTAACTTTGCGGCCATCGCATAACAGACTGAAAATACAGTTGTAATTAAATTTCAATGTTACTTTTGACATTTTCATTGAAATGCCATGACTTACCTGTAGCATTACGTTTTGTCATGGTAGTTCATGATGAAAAATATTTTACCTGAGTTTTAGTGGTAATCAGGAAAAAAAAACTTTTACCGGGACATTATTGTAAATTTTTCTTACAGCTCATCGAAGCCGTTTGTTCAATTGTTTTATTAGCTTCCAATATTTCTTGCGGTGCATGACCAGCTGGTGGATATTTTTTAGTTATTGCCCTGAAAAAAATATCATGACAAAATCAGATGGTATGAAAATGTTATCCATGTAGCGGCCTTTATCATCTATGCTAATTTTAACACCGTATTCTTTCAATGTGCCAGCGAAAGATTTACCCGGAAGATGACTTCTGGTCGGTGTTCAATATCTCAGGAGCCTGATGCATTCTCGCAATGCACTCTCCCAAATATGAACACAGAAATTATTAGTCATAGTTCTGTTATCTCCCAAGACAACACATAATGGCTTGCTCAATCCATTATGGCTGTCAGACATACAAAACCATTGGGCATTCTGATATATGTGATATTTGAATACCAAACTTGATCAGGAACTGTGATTGACATCCTTTTCAGAGATATAGATATTGCTTGTGTTTTTTACAACGCCGACTGGTGTTTGGCTTTGGAGGTACCTGCTCCACTCCCATTAACTGCATCAAACGTTGAATCCTTTACGATTCAGCCAATCCCTCATTTTACGATTTTCATAAAATGGATGTCGTAAAAATTTCTCCTCAATGTGCTCATCAGGTCTAGATTTTCAGCACTTTCAAAACAAGCACTTCGAGGCTTGCAATCGAAAGATACTGACATTTGCAGCCGTTCGCACTGTCGACTGATGCTTAAAATCGAATATTTTCCATCAAGAGTTGATCTCCTCGTCTACATCCATCCTAGCTAGCCTGTTTATTTGCAAAACACTTCAATCTGTAATTGGCCGACTTTTTTATACAAACGATCACGCTCAATTCCTGACTGTATTTTTTTTTGCTCATTCGGTAGCTCTTTTTGATTGGCAATATACCTTAGCACACTGTCTCAGTTCTGGAATCCTCTATAGTATATCAGCTTTCAGCTAACTTACATAGAATTTTGACACCCTCAAGATTTTTAATGCGAATGTTATTCGTAGGCTCCGCAACTCACTGTGCCTCCTGGGGCAACAATGTTACCATGGCTATCTGTAATTGGTACACCATCAAAATCGGAAATATTTGGAGTTCCCACCCATACAGAGTTATCACATGCATTTTTAGCTGGGGACTTAGATCTTAGATGAAGGTTACTGGTACTTATGAATAGTGGGTCTTTCAAGATCGGGTTGTTACCCATGATACCATCTACTCCACCTACCACCGTTGTATTAATAGTACCATCAAATACATTATGATTGATGTGATGCTTTGATCTTGGTATGATTCCATCAATAGTACTAAATCCAATCTGATAACCTACATTTTTACTGAAAATATTATTTTTGATATTAATATTTTCGCTATCGGGATTTCGGATAAGATATCCACCCTGAAAAGATGGGTTGCTAGGGCCACAATTGTAAATTGTGTTGTTAAAAATAAAAATATTTTTGACTCGATCGACTTTATTTTTTCTGCCTGAATGGATTGTCATCCCAGTTTCGACATTAGAAATGATATTGTGGTGTACTCTGATATTTTCGAGTAACCCACCTTGTTCATTACTTGTTGATATTCCTGTGCCACCGGCATTAAAGTCATGTATGTAATTATTATATATCTCTATATTGTAGGTATGTGTGTTCCATGATCCCGGGTAGATGCCTACTTGCCAATGCATGTCATATATCTCGTTATCGTGTACGATCCCGTTATGTGCCCCAGCTTTAAGAGCTATTCCTGTCCCACCATTATGACGCCCTACGTCTGCATTATTGTGGACAACGTTATTCTTTACCTCAAAATTGTACGATCCACCTCCTGAGATAGAAAGGCTTTCACTTTTGCTATCTAAACAGGCAAGCTCAATCTCGTTTGAATCAATAAGTATATCATGAGAATGGTGAGATTTTATTCCGGCTGCTTCCGTATTATATATTTTGCAGTTTCGAATGATCCCATAGGAAGAAAAGGAAAAGTTGATGCCATTGATTTCGTCTGGGTGCTCTACGCCAGCATTTATTACACGAAGATTTTCTATGATGATATATTCTTTTTTGCGGCTAATTTCTACCAGCCCTTGATGCTTCGGCAAGAGAAGTCCCCTTCCATTAATAACTGGAAGGTTCCCCGAGCCATAAGCTCCAAAAGTAATATATTTATTGGCCTCACCACTACTTGGAACCACTAATTGTTCATTCCATGTATTGCCACGTTTGAACAAAATGAAATCACCAGGCAAGAAGGTTTCATTGTTTACTCTGTCTATGGTTTTCCATGCCTTGGCAGGGGTTGATCCATCGGCACTGTCGTTACCAGTGGTAGAAACATAGTAACTAGTATTGCTGGTAGAACTGGAAATTTCCCTAAAATCAGCAACGGTGTTGATTGATGCAGTTTGCGCTAAAGTAGGAGAGAAAAGGAGAAACGATAATAGTAAGAGGACGTATTTTATCATAGCATTTTCCTGTAGTTTGAATATTGGATATAGTTTTTAAGCAATTACTTGTGATAGCCTGTTTATAGAATGGTCATCAGTTGTGAGTAGTGTATGAGGTGAGGCTGCAGTGTTTGAGGGATTGATTGTTATACTTTGTTCATCCTGATTACCACTAAAGCTCAGGTTAAATTTTTGTAACTATTCAGCGTGGTGTTCTTTTTTGCAAATATTTTCCAAAATCCGGTCATTCCCGATAACTACACTCGGGAACGACTCATTTTTTGAAGTTTGAGTGATAAAAAGCACCAACCATGGCCTAAGTAAATATTACACTGAATAGTTATAAATTTTTTTCATCATGAACTACCATGGCAAAACGTAATGGTACAGGTAAATTATGACATTTCAATGAAAATGTCAAAAGTAACATTGAAAGTTAATTACAATTGTATTTTCAGTCTGTTATGCGATGAGCGCAAGGTTAACCTGAGTTTTGGCGGTAATCAGGTTGTTCATTGTAAACGCTACAACTCAATTCGAATGTTATTCATAAGCTCCGCAACTTACTATACCTCCCGGAGCAACAATATGTCCATAATTATCTGTTATTGGAATATTATCATAATCAGAAATATTGGGAGTAGCTTCCCATACAGAATTATCACATGCATTTTTTGCAGGCGATCCTGTTTGCAGATGAAAGTTCCTGGTACTCATAAATAAAGGATCCTGAATGATTGGGTTAGCTCCGGGGATACCTTCTACAGCAGCGACGGTTGGAGTGTTAACAGGGCCATCCAAGAGGTTATAGTCGATGTGATACCCTAATCTTGGTATTGTCCCATCGATGGTACTAAACCCAATCTGATACCCTGTATTTTTACTGAATATATTATTCTTTACATGTACGTTTGTACTATCAGGATTACGGATAAGAAAACCGCCTTGAAAAGAAGGAGTTTCAAGACCACAATTGTAGATAGTGTTGTTATAAATAAAAATATCTTTGACTAAATCAACAATCCCTGCCCTACCGGCATGGATTGTCATCCCAGTTTCTATGTTAGAAATGATATTGTGGTGCACTCTGATATTTTCGAGTAACCCACCTTGCTCATTACTTGTTGATATTCCTGTTCCACCGGCAGTAAAGTCATGTATGTAATTATTATATATCTCTATATTGTAGGTATGTGTATTCCATGATCCCGGGTAGATACCTACTTGCCAATGTATGTCATATATCTCATTATGGTGTACGATCCCATCATGTGCCCCGGCTTTAAGAGCTATTCCTGTCCCACCATTATGGCGCCCTACGTCTGCATTATTGTGGACAACGTTATTCTTTACCTCAAAATTGTACGATCCACCACCTGAGATAGAAAGGCTTTCACTTTTGCTATCTAAGCAGGAAAGCTCAATCTCGTTTGAAT
>JAUTBV010140914.1:0-11340 GCA_032361325.1 Lepetodrilus fucensis
GCACACATTGTTATAGCTTTTTGTGTTTTATTTAAAAAAGAAATTGAATTGTTCATTTTAGTGAGATTTTTTGTTTGTTTTTGGCAATACGGTCTAGATTGGCAGTGCTTACGTCATAGATACGACTTTCACAGCAGCATTGGTGATTTCAGTATGGCCGGTGTAATAGGAAACATGTCAAACGGAAACATTCTTACAGATCGTTCGGAAGCAGGGTAGTGAAATGATGTAAGGCGTAATATGTAACATCAATCAATGATATATAGTCGCATGCAATATTACACTCAGCTTCATATAAACCTCAGAAATCTGTAGCTATGTATACGTATTACATTCGTGATCACAATTAGCGAATTATAATTCCATTATGTTGTTAGGACCCATTGCCTTGGGTATTTATAGTGTAGCCCTATGGGCAGTCTTCCGATGAAACATTATATAAATGTATACATTATTTAAATCCATATTTAAAGGCAACAGTTACATCGATGTTCTTTATATGGCTTTATGCAACGTAATGTTACGCTTTAATACTAATTCGTCTCGATGAACAATAAACACTAATATCAGATTTTCCAGACCCCGAGATTATGATATTGTGTTTTGGTACGATTTAATTCTCAGTTCAGAGTTGTGTTCACAAATCCCCATATAAAATAATAATGAGCTTGAGCATGGCATAGGACTCAAAAGGTTTCCGAAACTCGAGGCCAGGTTTCCAAGACGATGTCCTAGACGAGTGACATCTTAACATCCGGAAAACCAGATGTCCTAGTAAGCAAAATGTCCTAGGCGATTGTCGTCTTAACATCCGGAAAACAAGATGTTCTAGAAAGCAAGATGTCCTAGGTGATTGTCGTCTTAACATCCGGAAAACAATATGTTATAGAAAACGACATTTCGTAAGCGAGTATACCGTCTTAGTATCCGGTACATGAGATGTCCTAGCTAGTCACTACCTCTAGAACTAGATGTCCTAGTCGAGTGGTGCAGTTGCACACGTGCGTGTACTGGTATAGTTTCGCCATTTGCTTTTAAGATTTGCAATGCCAGTTGAAATTGCTTCTGTCTTCTTAATAATGACCGCGTTAAAACCCGATTACTCACTTTTCAACTAGCTGTAGTAATTGTTTTCTAGAGATCCACAAATATGATTCCTTGTAGTGGTATACTCGTCGGAGAAAAGTTAAGCCATGGTACTCTTTGAATCCCGTAGTCGGAAGAACAAGGTGGTAGTTACGCTACTACAATGTTATCAGGAAACTGAAAAAGTAATATGTATGTTGTTACGTGCAATTATGGTGAACTTATGGAAACCTGAATATTATTGAACCATAAATTGTCTTCTACTAAGACATGTGCATGTACATCCTATCAGTGATAAATGACTATGTTTTGAAAACAAGAATGTTTCAAAGAGTTAAATTCAGAGTCTATATTTGCACATCCTGTATAAGGTGCATACAAGTCAGTTTTGGGGTATATGAGAGATATATGTTCCTATTGCCACCATAGGTCGCAAAGCATACTCACGCACACGCGCACGTATGTGTCTATGTATACTTTTATATAGCGTTTGTATATATGGGTATCGTAACAATATTCGTTGCTCGTATCTAATACCATCCTCGAAATCCAGGCCACGAAGACCTCCGTGGGCTGGTGTCTCGAGGATGAGCTAATCATTCATTCTAAAATGTCGTGCACAATTCAACAGCATGGTTGTCTTCTGATAACCAAGTGTATTACTAAAGTATTATTATTTAGATCATCACAATTGCATATCTTGCTTATACATCAGTTCGGTGGTCCTATTTCTATAGTATTAAAGTGTATTATGCAGTTTCCAGTTGGCAAATATTTTTTTAAACAGGCAAGTTCGTAGTGGTGATCGCTTATATACATGGCGATCAGAGGACCCTTTCACGAAGTTCTCTTATCAGCTAAGACCATGACCCTGTCTTTGACTTTGGCGATAGCTAATAGACCGCAAAGAGATCACTATAGTCTATAAACAGATAGAAAGCTACGTGAAGGGATACCCGAGAATTTCGTAGATATCAAAGTTTCGTGAAACGAATCTCCTCCAGGGAAGGGTAGGAACTCTGAGCTACGCTAACTTCTGCCTACTTCGGGCGGTTTCTCGAGGATCTAGAGCAATACTAGAGTTCGCGCGAAGTCGCGAAAGCAATGCTAGAATGACGTCACGAACGTGCTATAAGACGGCCCACGAAGCACGAAAGCTTCTCTAGCAACGACTAGACATGCGCAATGACACTTACGGGCTAAACTAGCGTAACAGTCCGAAGTAGGCCTTCGTTTACTACGGAGTTAGATCACGTGGACTAGGCAATATGCTTGAAACGATGCCCAATATCGTAACAGGGTAGCTCGATGTTACCCTGCAAAATGCATCTAACTTTATTGTCCGTCTCGAGACACATATTACTCCTTTATCGGTCAGATAATTGCCCATGCATTATGATAACACGTCTTAACCAATATATGCGCAATGTCTAAAAGTGCCAGCGACACCAATGTTGCATATGGTAATATCTCCAACAAGATAACGACTATTCAGAAGAAAATGAAAAAGGTATTTCCATATTATGTCAGCTCTGCTTTCATGGATATTCCTAGCATGTTGATAACCCGTGCAGATAGCACCAACTTGGCATTGGTTTGGCTATGCATCGTCTACAACAATACCATGCTAGAATTCTTCTTTTGTCTTTTGGCGTAGTTTTAGAAATAGAATAAAGGTGTTCTTGCAGTCATGGCGTGGCACGTGGACACCTCTTTTACGAGATTTTGGAGAAGTTTTGATGATTATGTTGGTTGTTGGTGGCATCTTTGTCACACATACCGTTAATCATTGTTAACCATAGATCGTCCGAAAGAAACCGCAATTGTCCGTTATATTATCAGTAAAATGACATGTTCCACAGTACAGGCGGAAATAAGTATCACCATGTCAAACGGAAATATTTGTATAAATATTTGGTACGAAATATTATGAATATGTTTATGAATATTTAATAATCAAAATTATGAATATAGTTTTATGAATATGTAATAAACAAAATTATTGAATTCCTTTAACGAAAATGCCGACCAAAGTGAATAATGTATACATACTACTCTAAATTCGCAGTTCACAATTAATTCCTTAATAGTGTGTATTATCATATGGGATTTTATGAGACGTACATAATTCTAAGGTAGTCAAACGTTTAACGATATATGTAAAATAAATCGTTGTGTATTTATTTAGGTTCTTACACTTGTTTGCTATGGGATCTCGGTTAGTAGCTAGAGGAATGACTCCCATCAATCTCTCTGAGATAGCGATCACAAGCTCCCGGAAGCGGATATCACTGTGTTACATCAACAGTTGTAGCGGCCACTGGTGCTGGAGCTTAACGGCATTACACATTAGAGGATTGCTCATGAATTGCTAGTAACAAGGAATCCAAACAAACCAAAGCACATACGTACACATACGAACATGACAAGACCCGTGCATATGAACAATATAAATGACGATCTGTTTTCTTTGCAATGCAAGACTGCAGAAACAGCAGTTGGTTCACAGGCACAAATGTCTTCGACGTGCAATCGGTATTTATTGTATTTTCTTATGGAGATATTTGGATGAAAAAGACAGGAGATTAATATTGATTGGTTTAATGATTTTTTTTAGCAGTAGATCAGCGATATCGCGGATATCTGTTTATGATGGAACATACTGTAAACACTCATAAAGAAGGGACGCAGGCTTGAGATCAAGTGGTGTAATTAGAGACATATCACAAGCACTGAATGCCACTCGCTGTGGGAATAGTAATTGTTGTAAAGTTTGTACTTGTTTCCACCAGTACTAAGTCAATGCACGCCAGCCAGCTTGCACCAAAACCTCATGTGTCTCGTGTGTCTCGTGTGTGTCACGTGTGCTCTTGGTGTGCAGTAGTCAGATTACATGACTAAAACGACATGCACATCGTCTAGAATGTAACTGTATATGTCGGAGGTCTACGTAAATAGACCATCGTTCATGTGGCTGCAATCAGGCGCGGTATTACACATAGTGAACTATCAGCAACAATTTTATATTACATCCTCCCAGCATGCATTGCAAACGGAAACAAGGCTTTGAAAAATATACATCGTATTGGTGTGAGAACTATGCGTGTGGCTAAGGCTATATCCTACCTCGTCGCCGCTAAACTATGTCGTGTATGTGGCGAGATAGTACGCGCGTGCAAGCACACATACCAGTGGGATTAACAGAGAGAATGTGTGTCAGTATAGCTCCACGTGAGTGCAGATATATGGGAAGTCTGGATATCGTATTTAATATTCCTAATGACCGTTTCAGAGTTGTTTTCTCATTCCATAATAGGCGTTCCGATTGTTTACGAATGACATATGTTTTGTCATTTATAATCATCTTACAAAATACAAGCGGGATATTTTTGGTAATATGGCATATGTCCGAGAAATGTACGATACTTAATTGCAATTATGATAATATTTTATTTTAACGATTGCTAAACGTGTTTGATTTTCCGAAACTCAAAAACAAAGATCGGCGCACTAACGTCTAAAATTGATTCTGTTCTAGGACGAGATGTGATTTTATTCCAGACGTGAATAACCTCAATGGATTAGCCACTATTAAATTGTTGCTACCGCGACTTGTTCACGTTCAGTATTTTTAATAATTTGACGGATTATTTGCGAACGCAAAATTCGTATTAAAAAGTGCTCCTTCATGGATTTGTACTATCTTAGAACACAGATTTGTAAACTTCGATCTGGCTTTGTAAAACAAACCTGCTTTTGAGTGATGATTGTTTGTTGCAGAAATCAGTAGGTCCATAAATTGTAATTAGAAAAGCTTCAATGAAACAAGCTGGCGCAATTCTTGATTGAAAAACCCCATGGTCCCAGATAACAGTCTCTAGCAGGCTGTGCCCTAACCTTTATTAAAATGTCAGAACTAGTATTAACAATAAAGGTCACTTCTTTGTGTCACAAGATCTTTGTTGACGATGGACTAAACCAACGTTAGTCTAGAATATGCAGCAATTTTTGGTATTCTTTCTTCAATAACTTCCGGTCGTGACTTTTGGTATTTTATCGACTAGAATGTCCTGCGTATTGATGAACTATGGACTTCCGGTAGCTGCCTGCAAAGATCATAACGTTCCGGGATATAACTACAAAAGCAATTACTTCCAATTTCAACTTGTGTTTCCAAATTATCATACGTATTTACATATTAGTACTGAAAGTATATCACATATGGTAGACGATGAATAATTAATGATTTATATTAATGATTTACATTTCAGTTGATATGTTCATATGCTCATCGTCCATGCCTTAATTTCGAATGTGATTACTTACGCATTTCAAATGTGATTACTTACGCATAATGTTTTTGCGTGTTAATGTTATTTCAATTCTCTTGGAGGTCTTGGTACCACAATAAAAAATATTTCAAGATAATTGAACTTATTCTTCAGCAAAGAGCAGTGCATATTCTTTAACTTTCATCTCTGAAAAAAATGTATGGTTATTGGATCGAGTTGGAAAACATATCTAAGTATGCTCATTATTTTGTTTAACATCAATCTAAGCTCTCCATAATTGTTTGGCAGTTAATCGTAACTGATAGGTACATCCATCATGTTGCTAACATTATTGTCAAGTCAATTGCAAGAATAACGTTTTAATTGAGCATGTATTAGCATTGTACTAATATATAATATGGACCTGAATGCATGTCTCTCAACCATAACCAATATGCGACATTTACGGTCATGTATTTGATTCGTATTTGCTTTATTACGTAACGTGTCTCGTTCCCTGAAAGAGGTTTAGTTCTTCGGAGCATCGAACTCCTCAAAGCGCAAACTCTACATGACATAATGATTAGATCTGTCGTTCCGCTTCTACGATCGATAACCATTCTGAGATTACTCATATGAATCTTTTGTGCATCCTTTATGTTATGACGTTTCTATTCATGCTAATCTACAAAGCCAACATAAAGCGTTGGTTATTGCCCCCCCCACCCCAAAAAAAAAAGAAAAAAAATGTTCCGTCTACTCGTCTTCAAAACTACCATCAACATACTTCCAGAGGACTTATTTGCCAGTCAAGACGTTCGTGTTACCTCACGTCAACTGACAGCGATCGGTCTTTAATCAAATGTTGGCTATAATTGAGACACGTGTTAGAGAAGCTACTTGCATGTAGTTTGCAGTTGCAGCCAACTCTCGAGAAGTTGGTAACGTGATTGTATTGGGGGTAAAGATGCATAATATAATTTCATTTGGTACCATCCGCCCGAAAAATGAAAACGCCATACAACAAAGTGGAGTTTGCAGTAATCTTGTTAGGACTTTATCTGAGCTGCGAGAACTTCGAGGAGCGAGAGGGGACTAAGGTGATTCTAAGGTGATTCAATATGCAAAGGGGAATCTGAGATATGCCGTCAGTGATGTAGTTTACGGTTTCGTCTTCTCGTCTTAAATTGCAAGGTAATAAAGTTATATCAATCAGTCGACGGAATTAGCTTCATTAAAGCAACTGAGCGACAATTTCCCCAGTTAAAATGCGCTTCTTTTGAGTTGCATAGATAAAATGAATTATCCAGCGTCTTTCCTCAACAAGACAAGTCTGGAAATTGAAGTTGACAAATGATAAAGCAGGCTTTCGCCAGTTCATTTACTGAGATATATTTTAAGCGGTTGTATGTTCGTACTGATTTGACGTTTAGATGACGTCACGTATATCAATCGGTCCTTATAGTACATGCATAGGATATATGTACTTAGACAACTTGGGGTATCCATGTGCTATAGAAACTGTGTAATAACGTTCTTCTATTAGTTTTTAATCACCAATAGCTCGTGACATTCAGAAACGTCTTTCATCCAGCAGCATCCACGAGCCTTATATCCATTCCTTTAGTCTTTAAGTGTCCCTGTTCATTATAAACTGACCTATCTCAGTTATCTCTACGATTGATGTACTCTTGAGAAAAAACACAGCAATCGTAATTAGTATAGATAACATCGTTTATAGATTCACTGATCATATTAACAGAACAAATTATTATATTTTTTTATTTGTTGTAAAAAAACACACAGATATAATGAAGCTACGAGTCTCATTTCGAACCTATTCCTGTGTACAAAGGCTGATGAACGATTCCATCTAAACACAAGAACAAAGACGCGCCTAAAGAACGTTATCCAGTTGGAAGACGTTATCGGGTTGGAAGATGTGAGACCGTTCCTCTCAATATAGCAAAGCTGATCGTCCTCGTAGACTGCCAATCACTGTTAGCCCCTTCTCTGTGATGGGAAAGCATTATGTTCAATTGCCCCTTTCCTTTCTCTGGCTCCGTGGGTTATCCTTGTCCACCGAATTACCGGAAGTGTCGGTTGCCCAGGGACCCATTCGGAAGATAGGGTTAAGCCGAACAAGGTATTGCGTGATTATAGATATATGTAAACGGCGAGGGGGTAGACTGCATGGTATCACGTGATCTGGATTATACATTGAAATTGGGGGAAAGAGTTTGTTATAGCAGGGTATATAGATATTGACAGGAAATAGTGGGCTATTTGGGGGTAGAACTACATCGACAGGAAATAGTTTGTTAAATGAATAGAATGTTATACTTTACTTAATTATTGGCTGTTCAAATAGAGTCGTAATAGAAAGTTGGTTAGACATTGACTGGAAATAATGTTTGTCAAATAAAGTTAGTCATTGACTGGAAATATTGTTTCTTATAGATAGTTAGACATTGATTGTCCAAATAGTGTACAGTGTTATGGAAAGTTAGACATTAATTGTAAATAGTGTTTCTTATAGATAGTTAGACATTGATTGTATAATTAATGTACTGTATTTATAGAAAGTTAGACATTGACTGGAAGTAATGTTTGTCAAAGAACGCTAGACATTGAATAGTGTTTCTTAAAGAAAAGTAGAAATTGACTAGGATATTTAA
Organism: Lepetodrilus fucensis; assembly: GCA_032361325.1. Taxonomy (NCBI): domain Eukaryota; kingdom Metazoa; phylum Mollusca; class Gastropoda; order Lepetellida; family Lepetodrilidae; genus Lepetodrilus; species Lepetodrilus fucensis. Next base: position 8,036 of record JAUTBV010140914.1, read on the forward strand.
ATACAGAATATCTTTACTTTGGATGTGACTTAGTATTTCAATATATCAGCAATTATACTATGCTGTTATAAATGCACGCATTTAGCATTGGTTTCTACAGGTTGCTAAAACATATTATATTCAAGATAAATAGATACATTATAAAACTCATAGAATTGATTAATGCAAAACATCTAGAGGAATAATAATTAAACAAGTATATCGAAAATGAAGGATATACTAGGTAAAATATAAGAGCATGATAATTTGCCTTGAAAGAACATTTTAATTAGTCATCATACAACTATAAAAATAGTATTTAAAAATTCATTTATTTTATTAGTGGTTTTATTTTTGCACTTATGCAGGCGTTGAAGTTGAACTACAAGAAAAGTAGTTTCCTTCATGTAAGTGCGAGCGAATCCTCATATTATGTTCTAAACGCTATGTTAAATATACGTTTATGTCATATTCACTAGACTATTACACGAATCAATAGGCAGAAAAGAAAGAAATATATCTCCTTCTTTCAGACAGATAGTGGTAATAGTCTGGTTTTATTCACAAAGCTTCTAAGATCTTCCCTTTTAAATGTCATTGGAAGTACATTACCTTCACGTCCGAATCATCTGAAGTAGGAATACAACCTGACATAATTTCATCCTAAACCATTTACTGCTAGTTGGGAGATTAAATGAACGATTGATGTTCCTCTACGGAAAACTGCGTTTCGTGATTTGAAAAACAATTATAACTCATCCCCTTTCCGTCTATTTTCTCTCCACAGATAACTGGTCCAACACCTGAACGGCGGAGTCCTTTAGGCGAATAGATCACACACTTCACCGAGAACCTGTGGGTTAGGAGTCTTCAGTTCAGCGCAAGCCAGTGAGGGACGATTCCTCAATTTACTGGCTCTGTGGGCTTTCAATAGGCTGTGTTTATCGCTGCATGTTCTCGTCGCGCAGTGGTGGCAAAGAACCGCTCCTAGTTCCACGTCGCTGCTCGTACTCCCGTCTTAGCGGCTAAGGCGCGGGATATATTAACTGGAACTGAGGTAGATCCGAGGTCGTTGATCTCTTACCCGTGTGGATGATTGGTACCTGCATTGGATGGGGTGCCAAGATTAACTGAACTCAGACTAGATAGATTGGTCAGATAATAGATTAGGAAAATAAAATACAATCCTTAGTGAGAGAGTGGGAGTAAAACGAAAGGTAAATTATCCACAACGGAATCAACTATCGAATTCATCGCGGATTCAACATTACAATGGATACGACGACCATCGCGCTTGTGAATTCAACGGGGAACTTGACCTCGGACAACAAGACGGAATGCTGGAACGAATACTGTCAAACTGAAGAGGAATATCTGAACGACATCAAGGCGCACCTGTTCCCCCAGCCGTATGAATGGCCCATCATTGTCCTGTTCACGTTGACGTTCATTGTAGGACTGGTAGGCAACTTCTTAGTGGTGTACGCGGTGTGGAAGAACCACAACATGAGGACGGTCACCAACGTGTTCATAGTGAACCTGGCCGTGGGAGACTTTCTGGTCATCCTGGTGTGTCTGCCGCCGACTCTTATACAGGACGTGGCGCTTACCTGGTTCCTTGGCACCGAGCGTACAACTATCATTTATAATCAAGGACTTTGATGAATACTCATGAACAGTTTGATGCACTATTTTCCGTTACAGGAACCATAGTGAAGAGACTGTGCCCATCCTAAATTCGCACAGTAGAGTAGAATATATTGTTCATAGTGGTCATGGATGTTGCATGCTTAGAATGTAAATATATATCTGAACATAGGTACAGATCAAGACCAGCCAAACTTGGGTCTTAACTCTGCCGTCGTGATTAATCGGCAATAGGGCTATGGTCTTTGCGCTTTCGTCATTTCGTTTTAATATTGGTTTTTATCATTAGTCCGAAAGGAAATTGTCAGTGCTTACACATTGGACTACATCTTAGGACATGAGTTCTAAAATGAAGTCAAAATCACATATATTAGATGGAAACCCGTTAGAAGCAGTGGCGCGTTGTAGTCGCTTTAGGCGATGTGTGAAAGTGATGTGCAATTAGCGCACCTGCCGCTGCTCGTAAGCCTAGAAGAAGCATCTCCACCATAACTATTGGAAGGACATTATGTGTATAGTTATGTGACTGTACAGATAGCATACTGGTCCCTCAGTATCAGCAGCAAGGCTTAGTCTTACCGTAGTTAATATTGAAGTCACAGAAGGATCAATGCTTTTGCTAGGTGGTGATAGGAAGTTGTGTGTATGTGTATGTGTGTGTGTGTATGCGTGTATGTGTGTGTGTATGTGTGTGTGTATGTGTGTATGTGCGTGCGCGTGTGCGTAAGTGTGCGTGCGTGAATGCGTGTATGCAGCGCTACACTCCAATAAGCAGATTCACCGATCTTTCCGAGATCGTGCCCAATCTTACGTCAATGCGCTTCGATTTTCTTGCAGCATATTGACTTTACGAATGGATCTGTATGTCTGTGTATCGTTCCACAGAATGATCGGAACGCTATCGTAACTCCTTATGCATGTACAGTGCGTAATGACTCTTGTAGCGAGACGATCATGCTGCGTAATAGAACCCATATTGCCGCATAAGCATGTGAATACACCGCCTGATTCGACTTCATAGGAATGAAGCAAATTCTACAGAGGATAAAAGGGATTGTGGCCCACTCAGGCTTAGAGATTAAATCTGTTTGGGAACAGCAGCTGCCATTAAAATACGAAACAACATTAAATCGTTACTATTGCAATATTTGCATTCAGTAATTTACTGTAGCAATACACAGATTGAATATTCCAGGACTTTCTGTTGTGTTATTTACCATGGGTATAGTAGGCTAAGACCACCATGGCGGTACGTAGATAATACCAAGGCTGATACTAAGACTACACCACATGGGATCATATAGCGTAGTCAGTCTTTCAATAATGAGTAATGCGTACCAAACGCAAAATTAATTATAATGTTAATTGAAGTTCGAAAATTACCTTTGCGAATTAAAGAATCAGCAACATCTTATCTATGTCCATAACTGTATATGCAACATCGTCAAACAGTCTAGTATGGCTGAACACGCAGGCATGCACACGTACAATAAGAACCAGTAGCCTTTTTGGACATATAACCTACATTACTTAAAATGTAGTTTCATATAACAAAGAAGAATTTCCAAATGTCAACAGGATCCAGGCCCCGAGATTACGAAACTTTCTGAGTACGATTTCATACTCAACTCAGAATGTTGTTCATAAAACGTCATGTGACATCATAGCCTGAGTATGCT
>JAUTBV010140925.1:2648-26465 GCA_032361325.1 Lepetodrilus fucensis
TTATGCTTCAATGCCAAGGTATATATTGTTATTGGGAGTTTTATACTTAAGAGAGAAGCAAGAGGGTGTTCGTAATCCCACATTTTCGTGACGCTCCCAATGTCTCTTCTTCGTTTCGTTTACAGAATCTTCTATTCATCCATAGTGATGTATGCCAATATAGTATGTAACCATACTTGTTTACCGCATATATCTCCTTCTGTGCTGTAATGTTTTAGTGTGCCAAGTAATTGTTTTAATAACTTTATCATATTGTCATAAATTTAAATAGTGCTCCTTACCAAAAATAATTAACACAATAAAGGAATATTTCTATATAAAGAAAATATGTAAAACTAATTTTAAATCGCTCTTCGTTAGTAACTTAATTCAGCCACAATAGGAAGCACGTTAAACGTTAAAACAGATTTTATTTCAAGGATACGATATTAAGTGACAATGAAAACTCACTAATTAAGATATACTGAACTCGAAGTTGATTAATTTGCATAAAAATAGTCATTAACAAAAACAATTTCTTCATAAACAGAGAATAATTATTACCTAACCTGCTAACTACCAGTAAGACAGAGCATCGTATTACAATTCCGTGGAAATCTTACCCGGGAGTAGTTACACAAATAATAATTACCCCATCAGCAACACGCGCGGAGGGAATTATTTATAGCGGAAGTGAGTTAATCGGCCTATAGTTACCCGGATGATTGCAACACCATTGTCAAAGTTTATTTCAAAACACGGGATTAAAGTCATATTATGTAAAACAAATAATTGGGTATAAGATAGCATAACTTAAGAAACACAAAGCGCTTTCAAAACAGTATTACGATCTCCTATGAAGGAACAGAGAAAGAGTGATAACCGTTGAAGAATCGGATCGACAGCCATGTGCTGGTGTAAAGGGCATAATCCAGTTTGTCTGCGCTGGTGTGATCACTAATAACGACCGCCGCTCTCGAAATTGCTCTCTAAATGAAAGCTGGATATAAAAGACAATTAATATACATTTATCTATTAAATATTCATAATGGTGCATTTACGATGTACCGAAGCGGAAAATTGCCATCGTCAGTATGTTGCACAAACAATATTTCAGTGTGAGAAATAGTGTAATTGACCCTTTTGGGATTTTTAATTATGAATATGAGAAACACTCAAATTGTATTTGTGGATTGTTATTTTGACACACGGAGGCGTGAGCGCCCCCGAGGCTGTTACACGGCCATCGCCAATGTGATAGCACTTATTTTCAAATTATACATAATGAAAACAAAGCGAAAAGCCGCGCACAATTTGGTTAAACCCCGACCCCCCAATATTTATCCAGAGGAAGTCAAAGCTGTACTTTGACGCGCACCTGCCTTGCCTGAACATGGAACCCATGGGTGGTCACGTGAGCTGTAATTACTCGCAAACACCCCCCGAATATAAGATATTCCGGTAATGGCATTGAAGTCGGGTGGTGGTACTAAACAGAGGGAAAGGCTACGCTGAATCCCGAGGGAGGGGATTTGAGAGTGTGGCATCTTTGACAGTAGGGCAAATTACAGGTTATAGTTGGAGCACTTAGTGCGATAGCCACGTAGGATTTCAGTTATGAAAACTGTCAGTTTCTCTATCGTCTACTTATATAGCACCTCAGCGCAGGAGTGCGAACTGTTTTTGTTTTTCTATTGACATAAAGCTCGACTTGACCACACGGGTATTTATTTTAACATCTCTACAAAAGCAGTATTAGATAGTTTTGAATTTTTCATACGCTTTCATAGTAGTGCGTTTATAGTGTGAAAAGGATTGCACATAATGATAGAATATGCAATGAAACAGTGTGACCATCACCAAACAATCACACGCAAATTCAGAAAACCATTTAATATAAAGACTCGCAAACACCTTATCATTTTACTTAATGCAAACGCAAATTCATATCGGACTCATGTCTTATTCCTGGCGAATCATCCAATGTCGTGCTACATGAATTTGTCATGCTTTTTTGGTATGCATAGAAATGTGTATACAGTTGTTTTATAACAAAGCTAATTTTATATTGTAATAGTGTTTTACAAGATTAATATATTATCAAACACGTGTTACGCAAACAAAGCAAAGCGCTGGTGGATAATTTCAAACTCAGAACTGAAACAAATATGCAAATTTACATCCGGGTAATCTATCCGGGTCTTTGCTTAAAGAACCAGTTCCGTTCACTTTCACGTTAATGTATTTCATAATTTCGATGCTATTGCCTCTATTTGGCGATGTTCATTGAAATCGTATTTACGTAAGGGCTTGTGTTCGTCCAAGCTTGAAATTAAATTATGTCCGCACGTCCTAGGATGCGTCGTTGACGATGGAACCATCATAGAACACTATAAAACGGTTTAGAGATGATGAAAGCAATAATTAATGTTTCGAATTTCTTGTTGTGTTTTCCTCAATTGAACAAACGAAGCCCGAGGCTAATTAAGGGCGTCATTTCCTTTTTGGCTTCTGTTTTAGTCTGCCATTTTGTGAGGCGTCGAAATCGATCTATGAAAATGTCCCATCTCTAAAATTCAATATTTCATGATAATTTGATACCAACCACCTCGTGTATGTAGATCGAAGATTTTGAGATCTAAGACATGTCTGTGTATTGTCAAAATTGTTTAAATAATATAATATGGCTAACTTAGTATAAGCGAAATATTCAAGCATATTCGCAGAAGAAAATGTATGTAAATATTTATGGTAGTAATTGTAGGCTAGAAACAACTAACTAATAACATTATATCATATATATTTTTATTGAAAAGAATCCGTTGATGTTGGCATATTGTATCATTCATTATCATTAATGACGTCTATTTCCACGCTTTACTACATAACTAATATTCTTAATTCTTTAAAAACTAGATTGTGTATAGTATACCTATTTCTTTTTAACAATTCAGTGAAAAGTGTAGACTATCCACAACCGTTACTTTAATTAGAAAGAAAATGTTGGAAATTATAACAGTCATGATGGATGCATCTCTCTTCTGGAAATGATGAATGTAGCTTCATATCATCGCTGTGTGCATTTTTACATTATCAGTGAGGGCGGCTGGAACCATATACGGTAAACTACATTATAATATATTATATTTCAAGCCAAGTAATGTGTCAAGCATAAATAACTTAATGCCACAAGCATCGAGTTAATTCTGCAAATTAATTAAACGTCGACCAGCTGTTATCTGCGGTGACAACATGACAAGCGAATGGTGTATTCAGGGGGGATCATCTTAGCTGTGGGACTGTAAGCTATCTATTAACATCCTCTACTCTATAAAGCACGAGAGGACACAGACATGGGTTGACCCTTGGTCTTTGCGCATGCTCGCGCATAATATCGTCCACCCCTTGTAACATGCAAAATTAGTTGCAACTCTTTTCAAAGATGGCGCCTAGAATATACAATATTCCGGTTTAAAGCTCCAATACGGTGGTTTGTTGTTTCAGCTGCCGGGAGTCGAGAGCGCCACCTATAGTCACTCGACTGCAAACAGTCGCATACAATACCCGCTAACACCATGCTCAAAATAAGGGGACTTTGATATAATTAAAACAGTGTCAGTTACAAATTTGCCATGTTTTTGTGTGGTGGCGAATGGTTCGGATACCCGATAGCTTAGATAGCCAACTGTAATCGTGTTGATTCGTCAACGTTCGAACAAACGAAAGTAAAGAAAGGACTCTAATTATCGTCGAGTTTGATACACAAGCATAGAGTTTCAAAATTCGCTGTTAAAATAGCAACCCTGAAAAAACAATAGTGACGTTTTTACCTTAAAATAATCAGAATGAGATACAAGCAAATATAACTAGCTCAAATATTGATTTAGCACAAAACTGACTTTGTAAGAGTGAGTATTTATTTTATTATTATTATTTTTATTTTTATTATTATTATAATTTATTTTATTATTGTATTCCAAAAAAATATATTTCGCACTATTTAGCACAACGTGTCTATACAGAGTGCTTCAATTTGTATTCTAGTATGTGTCAACCTCTCCATTACAGTGTTAGACTGGTAATAATATATTTATTTTTTTCTTATTTGTATGCACTTGAAATAGCGTTTTTACGACAATTTTTCTTACATCTACGGTGCAAATTTCTGCATCTATATTGTCTGAATTCCAGCATTTTAAAAACGTCTTTATCGGCGGAATAGAAAGCTGTCAGGCATTCGCTTACGGCCCCATTTCCTCTTGTGTGGGCGCTGCTCAAACGTCTGAGCTATGTTTAAAAGACCAGTTACCATTCAAGCATGAAATGAAGAGCCAGAGTTCGGAATAAATCGTAATTGTTCGTCGATTTCCGTCATTTTTTTCCTACGACAACTCCAAGCCAGATTGCCTGTTTGTACTGTATGTCTAGTCAACGGGGGCAATGTGTGGTAAATACGAGCTTCTCTAAACATTCATTATTACTACCCCCTCAATGATACCCTGTTTTATCGTAGAACCATGAAGGTTGTATTATTAATAATTGGTCCTCTAAGAGATGTCGAGATATTTTTAATAGTTCCTTTGTGATGTTGAAAATGCACAGATGTTTACGAATTCCAGTGGGGCATTGCTTGTTATTTTTGTTAATAATTTCTGCTATAATATCACTCGTCGTTAAGGTCATTGTAGCTATCTGTGTGTATATATACATCACTTGTAGTAACATTTGTGCGCCATCATGACCTGCGGGAACAGTTCTTGGCCTGTACTTCACAAAAGGGTTGCACTGTAGTCTTGATGTAAATCTAGGCGTATATACGCCATGTTTCTACTATAACAGGAAGTGACGTAAGCATCGAGTTACGCCCTTAATGCTATATACGTCCATCCGTTTGTGAAACGTAGGCCTTGAGTGAATAGCTTCGAACTAGTAGTACCGTTGGAAATATGTATTCACGTAAATTGGTAACAGAGCGAGTGTCATATACTGTATATGTATCTGTTTGAGCGTTAGTTTCGGATCTTATTTTAATGAGACTGGTTTAATCCCTCAAAGTAGGTTTCCATAGTACAATGTTATAGTATCCTTGATGATATTAAAATGTTGTCTGTAAAATTGCAATATGCATATATGTAAAAGACGAATTGGTCTTTGGACCGCATCTTCTGCCGTATATAGCTTGCCACGTCTTTTAGCTGTATATAGAGGGTGACTAGATGGGTGTATATACCAATAGTCATAAACATATGTAAACTTAAAGAATGTACAGTGTAACATCATCTAAACCCAGACTAGATCTAGTCTGTATACTTTTCTTTTTAAATTGGGGTATATAGATTATCTTTCAATATTATTTAATGTATATCACGACTTGTCAGCTTAGGGCAGGAGGAAACCCGCAACATCGGTAGTGGTGAATGTTGCAGTAAACCTGTGAGCCCCCGTTGGTACTGACAGATCAAGAATGATAACTGTATTACTCTGTAACTGATTTACATCCACTCAAAGTGGGTGGTAAGGAAGCAGTGGGCATTTGTTTCAGATGCATATATTATTATGATGAACCGTATGGGATGAACGTGGACATGGGAAGATAGTGTTGTCAAGAATGCATCATACAGCATGATTCTGAAATATGCTGTTCAGCACAAACTCATGTTACCTGCACACGGTGATGTTGTCTCATAACGTAAAACAGAAGCGGAGGTCGCTAAGAATCATCGTCAGTTACAATTTTAAGTCGCTATTTTAATGCCTGGTGAAGTTCCATTGTATCGCCACTATTGATAATGTCGCCTAACTTGCTGATAACGTTCCTTCATAAGCATGTGGCATGCTCATGTAATTTTACATTCTTATCAGTTGTAATGAATATGTTTCTATTATAAAAAAAATGTTGTTTCCGTGTCAAGTGCCGAAATGGCAAATTTTACTTCCACTTTTAAACGTGGGTAACTATTGCCATGTAAATCAGGGATGGATTGTTCTGTATAGAGAAGATGTTGATGCACTCTGGATAAGCAATCACTTCATTTATCTCCCAAAGATGGAATCGGTGTACAACAGGGGGCCGTAGCTATAGCCATTAAAATGAGAATACCTCCTGCAATTAGATATGTCATACTGTAGTCCGTTTTAGAACCTTCCTCAAATAAAATTCTAGTAACACTTGACGTAAGAATCTGAGGGTGATCCAATTAGCAATACGTTAAATATAATATATAACATGAGGGAAGTTGTTTGAAAATAGCATCTCCTTTCGGAGAGAAGTAGCGCCCCCTGCCGGTGTTGTTAGATAATTGGCTGCTTGTAGATTTAGTAGATGACGACACGGTAGTGATAGGATGTAACAGAGAGGAGTTCTTTAACTGGCGTCTGTTCTCGTGCACGCGCCTCACAAAATACGAGATAAGATGCTACACTTAGATACAGAAGACGGTAGTTATCGTGCTTCGGGAGCTTCTTTGCCGAGATGATATTGATAATTAAGGCATATAATTGGTCGACACTTACAACAGATTGACTAATTGCAGGTGACGTTTGAAAAGCCACTAGTGGTCCAGTAATGCTAAGGAATGCGCTGATTGGCTGCTGAATTTGCCATCTGCTTGTATCTCCCCAACTGTCGAGTTGTTACAATCGAGATACAAGATTGTGAAAAGGCTCCTGTCAAAGAGATATCGTGTTATCTGAATCACGATAAACCGATTGCATCTATTTAAACTTATAGCCTAACGTGTTTCACTTGAAAGATACACTAATTGTTTGAAAGTGGACAAATTGGTCTGAGAAGGAGCTTAGTGCCATGGTTGAATTATCAAAGACGTTTAGATGTTTCTCTCCTTACATTCAAGATGCTGAGCGGCCAACACTTGTCTTCCAATAAAGTGGTCATTTGCCGATAACCACCGACTTGCGATTTCCTAGCCATCAGACAGTGAAATTACAACCGGTTATCTTTGATGCCCTAACGGCAATAAACCGTTAACTGCGCTCATTTGATTAGATAAATTGTAATTGGATTTAGGGAAATAAATTGTTGCTCTTAGTAGTTATCTATCCCGGTGGCAAATCTATCGTATATATCCGTTTTATTGGTTTTGGTGTCGCTTTATGACTTTTCCGGACTGGCTTCTCTATCAATTGGTAATTATACTCAGCGGATGGCAATAGATCAAATTTCTGCACGTTCCGTTTTATCAATCGGGACAACATTTTCATAACTGGTTATTGCCAGGAATGTCAAAGTATGCCACAGTGAGGTCAATTAATCTGATCCGGTTGGAAAATTACATTCGGTTGAAATATTACCAGAGGTAAATGTATTGTCGCTGTTACAAGCAATACTGTGAGTATATAGTGAACATACAGTAATGGCTTTGCTATCATCTTTTGTGTCGTTAAAGAAGTTTATATTTATTTGTATAGATAATATATTTTACATTAAACTGATGTACAAATATATAGCTAGTTTGAACATTCTGGTAATGTAATGGATATTACATAATAACTATTCTGGTTAAAGGATATTAAACATTTTAAATAGTAACTAAATTAATCTGGCTAAGATTTATTTTAAATATTAAAACCAGGTTATAGGTAGGCTACATATCGGTATGGCCAGATGGATATATTATAGGCTGATATTAGCAGAAATAATGATTGTCATATTATTTTGGAAAGGAATATTGACATACCTAACGCAATTTTTGAAACAAAGGAGAATTATGTATACATTATTCCATGTTGCAGATAATCACATTAATCTACATGTATAATGATGACAGTGGACGTCATCATAAAGCATATGTCACTGCCACCCAATGCGCATGTCCGCGGCGCCATTATTACCACAGACAACGTTACGCCACGGAACGTGCCGCTTACGCTGTTTGACCAGAACTGCCCAAATGTTTCTCCTTGTCCGACATGCTTGGAAGAGTAACAGAGTCGGTAAATTAATTACTATTGTCACGTGGACCATAATTTGTAACCGATGCCGCATATGTCCAATACCGATTTGTCGCCCTTTGTTTAGACGTCACTGCATGTACAATGCACCATTCTAGATATCAACCCTACCTGGCAATTTAATATGTAACATCTTCAATTGGGATTTGTAAGAAAATACTTGACTAAGCCTGGTAGATAAGTATTATACAAATCCTGCTTTGCATGCTCAGTCCTGTGACGGTGTTATCACGTTCTCGTATTACACGTAGATGTGTTTATTAGTGTCAATGTGGGAAATTAGGTTATGTTTTACTGCTTTGCTGTTTCCTGCATATCATTGATTCAAATGTGTCAACCCAAGCTTATTGTTACGTGTTCTAAAAAAAGTTTGAACCATCAAAAATAGTTTCAGCAACATTCAACTCGTCATTAAGTTATACATATATGAACTGGAGGTTATCGAAACCTTCTTACAAACTTCTTAGCCTAAGAATAGGTCGTAGCCATAATATATAAGAAGCGCTAAGAACTGTTCTTAGGATAATAAGTTTGAAAAAACGTTTCGAGAATAGGCATCTGGCTTCGTATGCACAGACGTAGTTTAGTTAATCTGTGGTTTAAGGGTTAGGTTGTGTGCATACCGACAGTAGTATAACTCATCGCTTAAACCTAGTTTAACTGGTTGAACTACATGTGTGCATAGCAGCATTATTCTCTATGCATATATACATCATCTACAATTAACTGTAGCATGTACTACACAAATAGCTAAATTGTACGTTATGGAATTCTCTAACAAAACTCAAATGTTGTGTAACTTACAAAATAGTGGAATCCACTTACTGAAAGGCAAGATAAATAATATGACAGGATTATTCAATTGTACAACGTACAAATTATCAATGTTCAATAGATTAAGCTGTAAAGAACATTTTTAATAACACATAATTTTAATAATATCTTAATTTATGTTTTACAATAGTAATATATTTTAATATAATATGTATTATGATATTATTTGTAGGATAAATATAAATGAAATGTATATGTACATATAACTATAAGATAAACTATGACGTTTCGTCAACAACTATACAAACTTCATCAGGCAGTTAATAATGATAGTATTATAATAATCAGGCAGTTAATAATCAGGCAGCTAATAATGATATTATTTGGAAACGTTCTTAATTTATTAGCTAATGAACAGAGTTGCAAGATACTAGTACCTCAAATATTAAGAACCCATCTCATTGTCCTGACTGGAATGCGTTTTACTGTTGTAGTCTGCAATTCCAAACATTCAGACAAACATAAATTACAAACATTTAGACAGACAATCATACAATTACAAACATTGAAACCCACTTACTTGTATAAAAGACTGAGACAACTAAACCTACACCAAGCAGTTATACTATACTGTATGTAAACGTGGTTAGTTAATAAAGACATCCTGATTTATTGGAATGTTAAACCGATAGAATAACACGAAACGGCCTTACTTCAAAGCCCCAAATAATGCATCAAACAAACTTCTCCATCCCCTTCGTCATCAACAAGAGTTTGAATATCAACAACGAAACAACTCTTCCCTGTGGAAAGTCAGGCAATATCCCTTCCTGCAATTGCGTTCTTTGATAGAAACATTCTTTCGTTAAGAAAAAACGCAAACGAAGCCTGCAATAACTGCCTAATTATACTTTGCTTTCTGTCGTAACTTACGTCCCTGTCAGCGTAATGTCTTCATTAGAGTCACGTGATACGCAAGCAACTTTGGAACATTGCAATCAGGTGACCTCTTATCTCAGGGATCATCAATAGCCAGGATGGGACATTCTTTGAAAGGCGACATAAGCTTGTTTACATAATTTCCATGTCTTTTGACTCTCTGGAGCATACCACGCGCGACGATACTTTGAGAACTTTGAGACAGACTTGGTATAAAGGTTGTTCTCAGAGAGCCAATTTCGTCGCGAATGTGTCGTAAATATGTACAGTGTAGTTTGTCCTGCAGATTGAGTTACATATTTTACGTGAGGGGTTGACATTAAGGAAGAGGAATGAAGATGTAGAGGGAACAATATTTGCAGTAAAAAGTGATATCAAAGAAATATTCTAACTGTTTTAACAAAACATTCTGGGAAATTCTTGATATAATGGGTACATTGTGGACATGTTGAACTACGAAATGTTCTAATTTACTTTTTATGTTCTGTCCTAGTGTGTATATATATAGTGCATGTTCCGCAACTGGTTTCGCAGCGCAATGTGCATGTGCAATATCAATTATAGATAATTAGAATAATAACTTGCCATAATGTAAAGCAACTTTTAAATGTATAAACTATAGTTTTCCTCTTTAGTTATTGTTCGCGACGAAGGTAAGCTTCTTCATAATGTTTACATTGATAATGTAATACTGTTTACAATACTAGATGTGTGTGGAATGGCATTACATACAGTCATTCTACAAATGAAATACTAGCATTATTAAATGTCAATATTAAAAATAGTATCTCAACCAAACTCTATCCAATAAGTAAATTATATTATATTCGCTTTAATACTGAAAAGGACCAGTTCGTTTCTGCATTTCTTTAACAATGCGCAATAATGATCATGTATTCAGCGTACATTTATACCTGAAATTCCAATGAGTTTCTTCTTTTTGTTTGGCGTGATAATTTTATAGTATTGGCCTGAAATATTATTCCCGTGGAATATCATTGGTGTGATATTTTTATTACCCACGTATAGGGTTTTATTGTCGAGAAACATTGCTTAACAATGTTCTTACTGCAGTGGCAGATTACTATACAGTAACTATACATGTATATCGTAAGACATACATACATGTAGATTATTACAAATGTAATGCATTCCTGGCATGTAGTACGATATTACATTGCTAAGAAGAGCATTCGTTGCAATTTTTGTCTTGATAAATCTACAGCAATAGACAATGATTATACATATCTGCATAATAAGCCGACCCCGCCGATTACCGTCATAAATATCTGTTCCTTGCGTTAACGTTCTACGAATGGGCATGTCAGTATAGTAAAGATTCGTACAATCTACTAGTTCGCACATAAGCTACGTTAACGAAGCGTGTCCACGCTGTTGGGGGTAAGGGAGTGGGGTTTGGGAACACAAACAGGGCATTTGTCGCCCAATAAACCCATATTTCAGTGTGGTTTAGTGTTGTTTATGACCGTTGCAAGATGCATTGCCTACCGTAGACATACCGTAAAGGTACCGCGGCATCGCTGTACCCCGAGGACTTTTAGCGATAAATTACCAAGCTAGCATCATTCCTATCGCCAATTTCTATCCCTTCTGTAGTAAGGGAGATATTTCAAGATGACAAATGTTCATCCTAACACAACCCGGTACATCTACGTGACGTATATTTTGACGCATGCGCTGATTTGCGAAGAATGCGTAAGTGGAATGTTAGACACGTTGGCAAGTGCAGTTCGTGGACCAATGTTAGAACGGCAGCATTTCGGGAACATATGTTTCCATGTAATTCAACGAAGTGACAAACGTCTCGCAGTAATTACCCCTAACAATATCATTTCAGCGGGTTGATTAAACGGCCCCTTCCATGTAGGCACATAACGCACGACAGTACGTTAGAAAGCTTCACGTAACCGAGACAGACGCTGCGGCCGTGTTTTAAGTGAAATGGCAGAAGGCTCGCTTCGTCATCGTTATGGTGTGAGTGATGCAGATGTTGAATTGAGAGTATGTCCCAGTTCAAACTTGGGACTAGTCTGTGTCATGGATAGTCAAACTTATAGTATGTGTCATGGGTAGTCTAACCTGAGACTCGCAGCTTCTTTATAATAACAATTTACAAGAAGAACAACCCAAACAAAATAAGAAGAATTAGACAGGCACAGACACAGAATTAGACATGAGAATTTGACCATTGAAATGAATTAATAATTAATGTCAATTCTTATAGGTCTACATGTAAATATATCTCCTCGCAAGATCGCGGATAAAACCTTTAACACGCCTGTAAAGCATATATAAACTAGTTATTTCTCTTGGTTCCACAGAACCATGCCATTCGTATCACCGTGTTCTTGTTGAATAGTCTGTTCTCTGACGATGACTTCATTTTACCAAAACTAATCCATCACTGACTTATCATAGTGTCAGTGTAAATGTTACTAGATCTAGTATATCATAATGTATTAGCTTAACGGTCACTAGTGAGATGCGCGATGGAATGCCAACATGTCTTCAACGTCTATAATGGCATCCTGTCCACTATGTTCCGTAACGAAACTATAAACAACGTCCTTAATACTGTACATTCTGACCACTGCATAAATACGTACATGACTCCTGTGCATACGTACTTAGTAACCCCGTTAGTTCGCCAATTGTGTGGTCAGATATATGTGGAAGGTCAATTAGAACAAGGCAGTGCAGTGTGTGTGTGTGTGTGTGTGTGTGTGAGAGAGAGAGAGAGAGAGAGAGAGAAATAGAAAGAGAAAGAGAAAGAGAGAGAGAAAGGAATATATATATATATATAGAGAGAGAGAGAGAGATAAAGAGAAACAGCCACTGAGACATAGAGAAACAGAGAGAGAGAATAGTAGGAGAGAGGCGGGAGAGAGAATGAAAATACGAGAGAGAGAGAGGGAGAGAGAGAGAGGGGGAGAGAGGGTGGAGAGAGAGAGAAAGGAAGAAAGAAAGAAAGAAAGAGAGAGATGCAGACAACGAAAGAAAGAGAGAGAAAGATAGATAGAGAGAGAGAAATAGAGACATGCAGAGATAGAGCGAATGTACTGTACGGACATAACGTGTAAGAATGATCTTAACCGACGGTGACATGTTTATATACATCGTTGCCCTTTGAGCATTCGCACGAAACACGTGTACTCCAGCCCCAATACCATGAACATTGCTGCAGTCTTTGCATGTGGACATGTCTCTTGATATCGCGGCTTGTCCTTCATGCCACCTGAATGTAAAGATCGTCCCCATGATCAAATACGAACCTTCTGCGTTGTTTCTTCGCATGGGTATTTACAATGTTAAAGAATTGTTAATGGTGCATGCATGTGCGACCGCATGGTACCAATATGATGTAATGCTTTTTTTCCAAGGATAAATCATTTTCAAATTCAGCACGGCTGTAGCATTTTCCTGTCATCAGAGCAAAGGTACTGGGACAAGAACTGTATTTGTTTAGTTCCAGAGTTGCGCAAGAGAACACCTAAGAACTACTATACCCTCCGATGTTGATAGTTGTCAACGTAGCATTCCTTCTAGCAGATGGTGTAAGTTCTAACGTGCTGTGTACTTGCTGACCCTGTGGTTACACTATGATGATGGCATTGTTGCTTCAACGTTACACATGAATCAATGTCCCAGGTCACTACCAATGTACCACAGCAAGCACGTGTTGATTCTACAGCCAGAAGCCAAACGACCGTTTCTGACATCTCTGGGTGATTTTAACTCTCGCTGACAGGTCCTCTACCAGAATGGCGACCAGCTCTTTGGTTTGCATGGACTGAATTTCAAGCTGTCTAAATTAAAATGCTAACTGACCATTCAAGTGGTCGAGGTATTTCGGAAAGCACGTGCATCATACGCGTGCTAGTCACGTGGCGTGGTAGCAGCACGCGCGGGTTGTGGTCAAGAAATACGTGACCAGTTTCACCTTGACCACAAGGTCTAGAGAGCAAAGCGAGCTAATGTATTTAGTGTTGTTGTCAAAGGCTATCTGGAAACAGATCTGTTTTCACAAAGGAAACATGCGGACTGCTTATAATGAAGACATTAACGAAGTCATGTCCATATCGCGCTATTGAAGAGAGACACCGCGCTCTCATCACTAGCTATAGAACCATGCAAATGTATGTTTTCCATCAAAGAAAATCAATTAACTATATCTTCTGATCGGATCGTCGACATTATGGATTAATCTTCTATGTCAAATTCTCTATTAGAATTTATTTTCTTTCTTTCTCTATTTTCTTCTTATCCCACCTCTATCTCTCTATCTCTCTATCTCTCTCTCTCTCTCTCTCTCTGCCTGCCTATATGTGTCTCTGTCTCTCTTTCTATCTCTCTTTCTCTCTCTCTATCGCACTTTCTCTCTCTCTCAATTTTCAAACTTGTACATGATCCAGTTACTCTTGAAGAATAACTCGTAAGTACTAAGAATTGGCCTATTTAAAACTGGTGTTCTGCTTATGTTAAGCAAGATCCAAATTTGGTAGAAAGCTTCAAAAATGTAATATCAGTCATTAATTGATTTACTTTTATTGAGCATAATTGTAGTATAAGTGACACACAAAACCGAAAAATTACATTGTATTTATTTAGTCAATGAAACATTGCAATGGTTCGATTAGACAAAACCTACAATGAAAATGTGTTGTTCTCAAAATAAAACCCTTTTCAAATTGGTATTTCTTGCAACTGTTTTTATTGTAGAACATTACCTCAAGAATCTGTTTCTTTCGGATTTCATATTATTGATCAACAATATTAACACACACATGATATATTAGTAATATAGTATTATTCTATAAGGTTATATTCTTAAAGTATACGGTCACATTTACAAAGTCTTAGTTTAATTTTAAAACATATTTTATTCACAATATAAATAGATTGGGCTACAAGTTATTCAAACTTAGGTAAAAGCCAGCTCCTGAAATATCAGATACATGTCTATAACATAACAAAGTCTTAAAACGTATACTGCAGTGTTAATACTGCAAAAGCATAACTTCAGAGCTTTTAAGATTCATTAGGTTGATATATTGTTACAGACATCATACGAGTACATTAAATTCGTCGTGACAAATGGTTATGGAAAATAGCACCAATGTCACAGTCAGTAAGCTTTAGCATATTCTTTAAAACCGAGCCACTAATATACTTGGTGTTCCGTTTCGAATAACTGTACTCTGATATCGACACGTGCGGTGTATAGGACACGTGTGTGACACGACCGGGGATTATGTACATTATTCTAGAGTATATCTTTCACAGTTGACCCTGAGAACCGAACCAAAGCAAACAACTCCAAAACAAGAGTATAGATCGAAACTCATGATAGTGGGAAGGGAAGTCAATGTTATTTTTAAAATAGTACAAATATGTTGTACTTGTCGCTTGGAATCTACCTGGCAATATATAACATTGTGTCCAAATGTGTTTGGCTTTTATCTGGATCATATGTGGATTTAGTATGTTGTACTAAACTTTGGATTGTTGTGATTGTTTGGATATATAAATACTGTACTGTATAGCTTTATATTAGTTTAAAACGAAATATTTCCAAACAACTTCAGGTTCCACGTACACTTCCAAGACATTGCAGATGTATTGGAAGAAGAATGGCACCAGATTTCTGAAACCTAGTTGCGATATTTGGTAGAACGCTTCCCTGCACAAAATATTTTCCGGCGCTTAATTTATTTTGCTGACTATATATAGACGTACACATTGTTATGTTTGATTTTAGGAATCTACACTATTTGTTGAATGTCGGCATTTACCTCATTGTTTCTTCATAATTATTAATAGATCAGTATTGCAACCTAAATTATTGTTCAATGCTTGGCTAGTTTACAGTAATGTCAAATCGTGACACAGACGGTACTTGCTGACCCGTCCATTTATCATAGTAGTATGCCATTTAAAGTTTGCATTCTCCTGCCTGCGGTATCTATTAAACAAGTAGAGCAAACAATGTTTAAGTGTATTTTTTTCAACCTCTTGGCACTTTTAAATTGTAAGCTGCCATTTAGAGAGTAATTGTAATTAGTAATAATTATAAAAATATGTCGTCCATTGTCGATTGTCATCGATGTTGTTCTCAAGTAATGGAATGGTATTATAACTCATTCTGACAAGTCATACATGTTCGTACGCTTACGAACACATTTCTTCAGCAGGTTTGCCCCACATGTGAGAGAACCAAACTAGTAAAAATGAAAAAGAAAACAATCGTTTATGCCATTTTCCATTTACCGATATTTGACTATAAGCAGTACCGAATAGAGGCACGCAAACAGACCTGGGAATGGTTTGATACGGATCGAAAAAATCCTTCCAGAATTCCTCTTCGGTGGTGACACCTCAACCAGACCGTTGCGTCTTTGCTTGGAGGTAGTAGCATGTATGCCGAGTAGTAGCAGCAACGTCGCTTCCCCTGTCACATAGGGTTACACGCGAGATTACCAGAGGAGTCTTGCTCCATATATTGCGGGTATGTGACACAACGGGGCAATGGGGACGTTCATGTCAATTCCTATCTGGTGTAACGAGGTCAAAGTACATTTTGGACGTTCGCAATAAATAAGAGAGATCATTATTCTAAGAGTTCTTGAACTTTCACACTAAAGTGTTTGGGGGTCCTTTGGTAATGCGTCGGTTTAGTCCTATTTTCTAAACAATGGGTTGGTAATATTTCCTTAATAAAAGACATGCAATTTGAATAAATCAAGTGAAATTCTGACAGGTTTATTGAAGAACAATCATTATGCGTTTCTGTTTTAAAATATTACAACTTTATACAACTATTTTAACCATGACTGAGGGACGGCGATGACGTTTCGTCCTTAACGGACTTCTTCAGGTCTGCTGGGTCTGTTACATTTGGCAGGTAAATATTAAAACTTTCTAAAACTAATGTAAATCATCATAATTTATATCAATACGACAACGTTTAAACATTAAACGTTTACATATTTAAATGTTTTAAATATTGAAAAGAAAATATGGCTTAGATACATTTTATTATTCAATATACATTTCATCCATAGAAATCAACAACTGTAAATTGTTCATAAGCAATGCTTTTCCTCGTATGTATACAAGTAACGGATCACATACGCTCTTTGATCTATTGGGAATATAACTAATAGTACTACTTCAAATTCATCTAATACTAGTAATAACATAGACTCTTTCTGTGCTCGACCGTGTTTTTCTTTCATTGTCAAAAATACATTACCTCTTGCAGCAGTTATACTATATCATGTTATACCATGCTAATGTCGGATATTTCTAAAGAGGAAATCTTAATCTTATCTATTCCAAGATTATTTATTCCATTTACAACAAATACCAAATATGTTGGTGAAGATTTGTCGAGTTCAAATACTTGTTCAATCCAAGAAGAAAAACGCCATAAACTTGAGCTACTATTCACAAATATAACTATTTTAATTTAGTCTAGATATGATTATGCAATGGTAACAAATTGAGATTTGTTTAATCGATATTGCTGAGTTAAAAACAATAATGGTTTATGAAATGTTATGCCCAATATCCTTGGAAATGACAGCCTTAAAAAGAAGCTAGCAGAATGTGTTCAAATTCTAAATAATAATAGAAAATCGGTCAGTAATAATTTTTCAAATAATTCATATACATAAATATAATCATAGAAAAACAAAGTACATTAGCATTCTCATCTAGAGTATGCTATATATAATAAATGCATGGCAAAAATAAATTTATTCTTTCAAGCCATAAAGCGTTAATTCCACATTTCTACCATTAAGCATGCTTAATATGTACAATATAGAAAGCATAAAAAATATAAGTATTTCAGTAACTCACTACTAGATGGATCTGAGGGATTTTTAATAAATAAACAAATGCAGTTTAAAGCATTGGTTTCTCTGGATGACAAATAGACGAGTTGCCTTCAATATAAAAGTCATAAAAGCGAAGTGGCTATTTTAAAATTATTATTAATAACAATAAACACATTCAATTCTCTATCAAATGAATATAAGTTCAGAATTATTATGATATCCATACTATTTTTTAAAAAGAAAGTTAATGTATTTAGTTTCCATTAATAAATGACTGAAATAGCAATTGTATACGACTTGTTTAAAGAAATAAGTTGGTGACTATTAGTACATTTCTCACACATTCATACCCATAGCTCTGAAATCACAGCAAACCAACAGCTATGTCTAACAAACACATGTATTATTAAACCTCGCATATACCGGCCTTGGATAAACCGGTCACTCGCCTATAACGGACTGAATCTTAAATCAGAAGGGCGAGTTTACGCGAGTTATCGCGTGACATCACATATTAAGGATGAATGTTTCCAAGGCGATTTCAAGCGTGTACTCGCCTCTGGTCCCGTCTACCTGCATATGCGGATAATGGACTTCACATATAACGGACAAAAATAGCCGGTCCCAATGAGAACGTTATATGCGAGGTCTACTGTATAACAGATAGAATTTCATTGAAAGGCTAGAGTGTGCCTGGTTAGTAGAACTATAGGAACATATACTACTAGGATCTAAATGGCTCACTAATTATATATGCATCATGAATATAAAACAGATTTTGCAAAAGTTTTTGCAATTCAGCTCTCCTGGCTTGAAGATGAATACTAAGTATTTCCTTGTAAACAAACAAAAATAAATTCAGAATAGTGTAAGTTTTCCAAAATGTGCATAGCACAATGACATCACAGTTTTTTGGACAGTAAACTTCTACCTTAAACACCATCAGTAAATTGTTGGCACCACATACATGAAAACAACAAGAAAAAGACAAAATAATTCTTACAATGCACAGAAAAAGGCAATTTAATATTTTAAAACAAGGGTAGAAGATCCATAGTCAACAAGGCACTTACATTTAACAGTTGGAATGTGGATATCTACATAGTTTAACCGGATATGCCTCCTGGTAGCACAGTAATTCAATTCAAAATAAGGCCTTCAACATGACATCTTCCAATATGTCATCTACATATTTCAATTCTTGGCAGTAATTCCATAACAAATAGTAATATTAATTTAAGACACAATGTCATGAAAACAGGATGTGGCATGTACAACACACTAAGAATATTATTATACTGTTTTAGAGACAGGTAAAATGACATCAAACAGGGGTTTTTCAACCATCATGGTGAGAAGAGCATATATTATTTGAGCACCTTCCAGGTCAGTGAGTGAATATGGAGTTTAACGTTGCTGCGGGAATCTTTCACCCATTTGCTACGATACCTTCCAGGAATGCACTTCATAAAATATGGTAGTTAATATATGGTAGTAGAGTATAATTTACTTCAGACTATGATTTCCAAATGTATGTATAAGTATAAATAATGTTTATTAAGTATTTATGTATAACAGTTTATAAAGTCAGTATTGTAAACATGTTCTGGGTCTATTAATCTACATATATCTCAGGTTCCCTTAGAGTCCTGAAAGAGCTAATGCAATATCCAAGAACAATCTACAGTCTCTAAAGGAGCTTACCGTATCCAAGAACAGTCTACAGTCTCCTAAAGAGCATGAACGTATTCCAGGAAAACTGAAAGAGCTTGAACAATATCCAAGAACACCCTTCAGTCTCTTAAAGAGCTTGAACAATATGCAAGAACACCCTTCAGTCTCTTAAAGAGCTTGAACAATATGCAAGACCACCCTTCAGTCTCTTAAAGAGCTTGAACAATATGCAAGAACACCCTTCAGTCTCTTAAAGTGAGTGAGTGAATATAGAGTTTAACGTCGCTGCGGGAATCTTTCACCCATTTGCGACGAGTCTCTTAAAGAGCTTGAACAATATCTAAGAACACCCTTCAGTCTCTTAAAGAGTTTGAACAATATCTAAGAACACCCTTCAGTCTCTTAAAGAGCTTGAACAATATCAAAGAACACCCTTCAGTCTCTTAAAGAGCATGAAACATATCCAAGCACACTCTACAGTCTCTTACTTGTTCCAATCTCTTTTACAAGCTTGAACACTATTTCAAGAGCTTGGATAGTATCGAAAAACTACTGAGTATCTACAGTCTCCTATGGAGCTTGAACTTATTGCAGGACAACCTCAGTCTTTTAAAGAACTATCTACAGTATCTTACTTATTCCAGGACAACCTACAGTCTCTTTAAGAGCTTGAACACTATTCCAGAACAACCTACAATCTCTTATAGAGTGTTAACAGTATCATACAAGTACAACAGCCTATAGGCCTTTGTTGTAGTAAAGTGTATCCTCATCTGTCAGCTTCTCAAACTCTGGCTCAAGTTCTGATGTTTTCACCTGAAATCAGAAAATTGGAAATAATTATTTTAAGGTACTGATAGTTGACCTACAAAAAGGCCATGTAAATTATTCCCTGAAAATATCATATTTGACTCTCTCTTTTTTTCATTCAACTAGCTACACATACTTACTTGATCTTCAAAAAATGTTTCTGCTTTCTTGAATTACTAGTCTAAATGTCTATACTAGACTAGCAATTCAAAAACTAACAATGGTGCTGAACTCGACTTTGCAAAATTACCAAGATATGTAAAACATCATACTGTACAAAAATAAATATGAGTAAATGGTAAGTATTCTCCCATTATGTAAACAAACAATGTATCATGCAGATGTTGATATCTGTGCATTACAACCTGGATATATATTTCACTACTATCCATAGTCTCAGAGGCTGACAATATACGAATCGAACCATTGTCCATTGCTATTCTTTACCTCCAGAAATCTAGATTTACTTAGTAACTTAACTAGGCCCAATTGTTCAGAACAGTTGTAGCTACAAAATATTTTTGAGTATGATCAACTTGAATTTTTGTTCAAAAACCGATATAAAATTGAGCTTGATAATGAAATCGCACTAATTGTTTTTCATAATCTCAGTGCGTGGTTTTGGATGGCCTAATATTGAGATGTATATTTATTTATATGCCATGTCAAAGGAATTTTATTTTATATTTGTGGTTGATAAAATACAAGTTTCACAAAAACAACAAACATTGAAATAAATGTATGTGTATAACTGTATAAAGTGCAACATATTATCATAATAATAATATAATAATTATAATAAAATTAATTATACAACTTGCTTTCACATCAGTAACCTAAAATGATAAAACATATAAATAATATTTACATAATGAATATTGATTAATAATACCATCTGGCTCTAAACCTAGGAAGATGTTATTATACCTGGAATTTAAATACAGAAGTTCCATTTTACATTTGATAAAATGTATGTCACAATATTATTATTTTACAGCTGCTTCAGTCATAACTGTGATATAAAAGTATCATGTTTCAATAACTTTTTTATTAAATCTTTTATTATAAAATTTAAAATGTTATTCCTTTAGTCAGTTTGGAACAAATTTCCATCTATGAAATAAATGCAAAATTTAATTCAAACAATGTTTAATTTTAATACAACAATATCAGAATGATATCTGGCCCCTAGATTATGGAACATTTTTAAGTACAATTTTGTGCTCAATGCATAGTTTTATTAATAAATCCCTATATAAAATTTCAGCTTGAGCATAAAATTGTACCCAAAAAAGATTTGTAATCTCAGGATCAAAACCTCAGCAAACAAAAATATTCAATAAACTGAACTCCGCCAATAAATTTGTCGCAACAAACATGGAAAGTTTCTTCACATTAAATCTGGATATCTCAAAGCTTTGTTTGCAGTTTTTCATATAGACATTCCCTGAACAAGCGACTCTTTATCATTCCCAGATGGTGATCTGGAGGAGATTCTCACACGGGGCACAAGGAGAAGTTGACAAGTGTAATATTGAATGCGGGCATAGTTCTGTGTGCAGCAGTTATGGAGTATTACGCGCGCTGATCACTAAATGCCTAATTACAACGCCAATGTTTCTGGCAGCGCTGTCTTGATGTGAGTGCAGATTGCGGGGTCTGCTTGTCGTCCTGGCTGAACGTGTGACGAACACCACGTGAACACCCAGGATGCTGCAGGACGGTGCAGGCAGGACGGTGCAGTTACTCGTACGAGGCTGGTAGGAAAACCAGGCCGGTGACACGTAGTAATAATGATAATTTGAACATTTATATTGTGCCAAATCCATGCTTCACAAACATGGTTAAACCGCTACATTATTACCCCGGTCAATGGATCAATGTACACTCATTTCACCTTCTCAACTCCATAAGAAAGGATATTGTTGTGTCACGTAATAAAGAATATAATTTCTCGATACATGTACACTGACATGTAGATTCTCCATGATGAGTTGGACTATTTAAAAAAATATTTTAAATTAGGATTTAGAACCGATTTCAAGATTCTTTAATTTAAATCAGGGTTTGTCAGTTTATAGCATGTACATGAACATGTATATTCCCCATGATGAGTTGGACTATTTTTTTATTTTATATACTTTTTAAATTAGGGTTCAGAGCCGCTTTCAAGATTATTTCACTTATATCACGGTTTGTCAGTTTAGGACAGGAGGAAACCCACAACATCCATAGTGAACCTGTGAGCACCGGCTGATACTGATAGACCAAGAGGGTTGGATGGTAATTCCAACTGTATGTGAAATAGTAATACTCATATTGACCTCGACCAGAAAGGTTAGGCCTCTGGCGCGGTCTGTAGAGAGTTGGAGTAAATCAACCTGGGTTCGAATCCCAGGATCGGCATGGTCCTGTTACAATGGTGCCCAACGTGGGGAGCAATAGTAAACCATCAGACTTTGGCACTAAAGGTACCAAGTTCGAAAGTGCCCACATCACACAGAATGAAATGGGTACTCAGTAGGATGAGACGGAATACTTAACCATCTAGTATTTGGAAGTTGGTAACATGCAGCATACTCCCAAGGGAGTTGAAAAGTAAAATATGTGCATACTGGTCCATTAACTAGAGCAATAATACATAGCGATAGATTCTAGACCTCTTTAGAAAAGTGTATTATATACATTAGCTTTCTATGTAATTGAGGGTAGATCACAAAGCACCCAATAAATGTAGGGGTAGCTCAAATAAATCTGTAGTAGATACATGTACTATAATTCTCCCATATTAGTACAGTGGAGAGGTAGCTGCAGAACTGTAGCTATAAGATGCCCTGTTTACTATTTTGCTATTTTTTCTGTATTCTGGCACCATAGGGCATCTTATAGGGACATTTCTGCAGCTAGGTGAAGAGGGTACAACTATACCAAAATATTGACAGGGTAGATTCTAGAACTCTTCCAAAGAATATGAGGTAGATGGGTAGAATAGTTTACCCAAAACAAATTGAGAGGGTAGATTTTACAGTTCTCCATAAAACATCAGTACTTGGACTTGTCCACAAGAGGTAGGGAGTATAGTAAGATTTCAGATCTCCATAAAGTTGAGCGAACAGATTCTGTGATGCTACTCCAACACTGGATCCCATGTCCTTCAACATATTGTACATTATTCGAGGTGACAGTCTTTACAATAAGAGCTGTCAATGAGAGGGTGACTGTCGACTCGAGACAGCCGTCAAGTGGCAAACACAGAGGTGACGTGGTGCAGCCCTGTCACCGCTAATCACGGCAGCACCACCAGAAGCACTCACATCTAATGGCGCTGTCGTCATTACGCAGCCATTGCAGCCAATCCTTCTCCAGTGTCCAGAAGGCTAACTGACCCACCATTGGCGGTCACCCACATCTGGAAGCAATTGCTCTGCAGCAGCCAAAGAATGCTGCCATAGACATCTAGGACATTGCTCTGGCTGGACACAAAGTGGTGTAGCGGTACTTTAGCGCATACATCTTGTCCACACTGTGGCTGTGGTCTTTGTTAAAGGGCATTAGCATGGAACCTTTGTTTGTTATTTTAACACCTATATGACACCTAAACTAGTTTATTTCGGAGTGATGTTGGGACGCTTTGATGAGATGCCAGTTTACTGTAGTATATATATATATATACCAGTATATAAATAAATATATTTGCATGATGTTGGTCTAGATACAGTTTGATATTTGGCTTTATCACCCAATACTGTGTTTCCGCAGTAGATATCGCTTTCAAATAGCAAGCGATATCTACAGCAGTAGATATCGT
>JAUTBV010140926.1:0-11339 GCA_032361325.1 Lepetodrilus fucensis
AAATAAATGAAGGATTCAATAAATAAAACAAAGTAAGACAAAACATTATTTGAAAAATTACTGTGTTCTAATAATTAAAAATTAGGATTTGAATTATTTTTGTCATGTGAAGCATGTTATTATTAATGAACACAATTGCCTGAGTCGAGGCCCCACCATAGCAAGTACGTAACTATGACAACAATAAAGTGAGGCTCGTTTCCATTGGCAACAGGTATCAGGTGGACTACCAACTGGGTGTGTTTATATCTCGGTCGTCCGTCAATTTGTTTGAGATCAAGAAACTCTGGATTTTGTCAGTTCTACAGGTGAATTATCTAGTCATTGTTTCCCTCCTTACATTTCTCTATGTCAGTTCTACAGATGAATTATCTCGTCAGCAAAGGGAGATAATGCATGTGCAGTCTTCAGTTGAGGTTGTTGCACCACGTGATGTAAGGATACTCGATCTCTCACACAATAACATCCTTGGTCTGTCAGTATCTCGTCCCAAATGGGTGAAAGATTCCCGCAGCGACGTTACACTCCATATTCACTGTCAGTACCAGCTGGCACTTGCAGGTTTTCTGCAATATTCCTTGCTACGGATGTTACGTGTTTCCTCCTGTGCTGAACTGACAAGCTGTGACAAGCCGTGATGTTAGTGAAAGAATCTTGAAAGTGGATCTAAACCCCATTAAAAAATACATTCATATTGTTCACATGACCCGTTTCAACCATTCTTTGCAAAACAATTTCTCCATTTAATTATCTATAGGATGTCATAAAAAAAATTACGCAGTCATTGAATATTCCTGTTATTTCCAAGACAGTTTTATTTCCTGTTGTTTATGTAGAATGTCTAACTATTTCTGTTTTTACTTGCAGTTTGCTAACTTGGCAATTCTGCTGACTCAGGTATTCTATCGCTACATTCCAAACTTCTGGGTCATCGTGACCATCGTCCTGTTTGAGGGGCTGCTGGGCGGCGGCGTGTACGTCAACGCCTTCTACCAGATCCGCAAACAGGTTCCGTCCACTTCCCATTACATACTAGTATTACAATTCTTACAGTCTGTCAGATAATTGTGGGGAAATAATCCAGTTATTTTATCTATATTTGTTATTATTTTAGCTATATTTGTAATTATTTTATCTATGTAATTATTTTATCTTTATTTTTTATTATTTTAGCTATATTTGTAAATATTTTAGCTATATTTGTAAATATTTTAGCTATATTTGTAAATATTTTATCTATATTTCTTATTATTTTATCTATATTTCTTATTATTTTAGCTATATTTGTAAATATTTTAGCTATATTTGTAAATATTTTAGCTATATTTGTAAATATTTGTGCTATATTTGTAAATATGTGTGCTATATTTTTTTAATTATTTTATCTATATTTTTTATTATTTTATCTATATTTTTAATTATTTTATCTATATTTCTTTATTATTTTAGCTATATTTGTAAATATTTTAGCTATATGTATTATTTTAGCTATATTTGTAATTATTATTAGCTATATTTGTAAATATTTTAGTCCATATCAAATTCAACATGAGTTAAAATATAATGAAAGTACCGTATTATTATCTAACAAATTGTATTTCTTATTCTGTGTAGGATTTTTCGTGATCATATAAGAATGGAAATACTAATTAATATTCGCAAATTGCCACAATGTCAGTCATAGCAATAACAAACAAGCATTCCGTATTACATTCCACTTGTCCTGATACATCGTCCTTTATCTGTTTGTCAGATTGCGCCGGAGGTCCGTGAGTTCAGTCTGGGCGTGGCTACGCTGGCGGACGCTGTGGGGATCGCCATTGCCGGCGTTGTCGCCATCCCCATCCACAACCTGCTGTGTGACCTCAACCTCTCCGTCTAGCATGTCATTGTGACCTCAACTTCTCCCTAACCCTAATACTGTCAAATGTTAACCCTAATGAACACATTTCACAGGATCACTGTGATGCTTCAGGCCAGCTGATTTGGGGCTCATTTCTAAAACTGTTTAAGATTCAATGATTACTGTTGTCTATATCGTAACTATAACAACCAGTAATATATCTCCATGCTCACAGCACATGTCATGTAAATCAAAGCACACTTTCTTCCAACTTTCAATATGTTTAAAGTGACTCAAACACAATATTCATAATTATATTAAGCTAAAGAACTGATAATCACCTACAGTGATTTATTTCCTTCCAAATGATCTGTGATCTGTGATTGATAACTCACCTCATTTTCTGTCTCTCAACTGTATGACTGAGGACCAATCACAGCGTACTCTTCTAACCACATGACTAACATAGTGGGGAATACCCATGAAGTGGATACCATTTTCAAAACAGTGGATTGTTTACCGTCCAATGATAACATGATTAACTTTGATAGGTTTGTGTGTCATTTCATGTCTGAAAATGTGGATTCTCAGTTACATACAATAATAATAATATTAGTAATAATAATAATAATACTACTAGTAACGGGCATAGGTAAAACACTTCCACACACCCCACATTGTGTACGAGTCATTTTATATTAACCTACCAGCATTTGGTGTATTTGACTCCTAATGTGAAAACCTGGGTTCTGTTGATCAGAACACATGTATAGCTACAGTATTGATTGTACGTAGAAATGTTTTCTACGCAAACAGACGTATTACACTTGCAATGTTTTACTTGCAATCCATTGTAGCTACAAGTGTTCAGAGCAAAGCATCACAAAATATCAGTTTTACCAACTCGTTTAATAAATTCAGTATTAAATGACCACTCATGTTAGATCCTCTATATACTTCACCAGAATGGTATAAGACAGTTGTAACCACTCGTCGCAAATGGGTGAGATTCCCGCGGCGACGAACTCCATATTCACTCTTCTGTAACCGTTAGTCCCCCCAGAAAATGTGGATATAACTTTTACATAACCCCTGCACCACTGCTAGTTTATATAATGTTATGTATGACAGATGGACAATTTATGCTTCCAAATAACTCAGAATGTGTAAATGTTTATAATTTTATAGAATGGGTGATCTTAGTGTGAAGAACATGTTACAATAAGAACATCGTAAGAATGCTTTGAGAAAGTGTTTACAATACCCCGATTTAATTACCTCAGATTGTGAATTCTTGTCATGCATGTGATTTGAGACCAAGTTTTATATTGCAAGATCATGTTTGGAACTGATATATGTTAAGTGTATATTTTTGTATACATGTATATATAACACGAATAAAGGTATTTATAAATATAGACTTGCCACCTTTTTCATCATTTCAGTTTGGATGATTCAACCTTCAGACAAGAATTTGACATTTCAAATATTGCTGGAATAATTCAAGTTGTTCTAAAGCAAGATTCAGTCGTTAGATTTTATGTGCTTTTGATTCGATTAGCAATGATCGGCTGTTAATATTGACATTCAGGACTCTCTGGGTTTACCGTTCACCATCAATTTGACATTTTGAAAACTTGGAATGAATTTTGAAACCTACTGTATGTTTTCCACTTGAATTATAAGAATTATAACACAGATAAGAAATTCATGATACACAGAACCGATTTATTTTTTCTATAAACCGTACAGAGAAATACAATGTAGTAGGATTGACATTTGTACGTGAATGGCCATATTAGGAACATGTTGTACATGAACTAGGCCATATTAGGAACACTTCTATTTATCAACTAAATGGTGTATTCATTTTCATAAAGTTACTTACTTCAACACATACAGCGTGTATTATAGAAGATAATACACAGCTTGTATTATAGAAGATAACACATAGCTTGTATTATAAAAGATAATACAAACTAACCTTTTACAGCCAAATATACAAAAATATAGTGTTTCTCAGGCATTTATAACTAAAATGATCGGTTAACAGCTGCAAGTGCCAGTCCACCAGATATATCACATTTGAGTTCTCGTCCTCGCAGCTTTGAGATTAACGCAGTGAAAAACAACAAACAGGAAACAGTGATGGTTTTTGTTAACCGATGACAATTTCAAATTGTGTCGCTAAGCCCTGAGAAACATTTAATTAATTTCAAGTAGCCTCACTTGTATACTTCCAATCATCCAATCAGAAAACAGTATCTCAATTTCAAACCAATCAGAAAACAGAACCACTAAGATAAAAACAAGAAAACAAATGGGAGTATTATACACAGCCCTTCCTAAATGTTCATGGCTTTGTCGTTGTGCTATATAATTGTTTCACTGTTGTGCTATAGAATAGCATTGTTGTGCTATAGACATTAGAACAGCATTGTTGTGCCAACATTCATTGTGTAAAATAGTCCATGGCAGAATCTGAATGCAACAAATGAAAAGTAGAGAAATGTGGAAAAATCGACAAAATTGTGTTTGCAATTTTATGCAAATTATTTGGATCATTTAATTGTTTGCAGTAGAAAGGAATCGTCCATTAGTAGAACACAGAGTACACTAGGTATTCTACTGAGGCCGGCTCCTTTCTAGCTGTTCTGTCTGCACTTTGTCAGACGCATGCGCAGTTACACTGCGGTCTTGATCCTTGGTAACTGCGCATGCCTCTGACAAAGTACAGACAGAACAGCTAGAAAGGAGCAGTACCCCCATAGTCGGTTGTCAGACAGCGTTATCACAAATTAGCACCAGAGTAACATCAAATATCAATCACTAAATATTTAAAATATCAATTGGCATATGTAGTCAGGGGAACATCCGTCATCCGCTAGAAAACTGGATACATCCGTCTACAAGCATCTTTGCCCTGTTCACAGTTAGCGATATTACAGATGCCATGTTCACGGTTGCCCCTACAGTTAGCAATATTACAGATGCTCTGTTCACAGTTAGCGATATTACAGATGCCATGTTCACGGTTGCCCCTACAGTTAGCGATATTACAGATGTCCTGTTTACGGTTGCCCCTACAGTTAGCGATATTACAGATGCCCTGTTTACGGTTGCCCCTACAGTTAGCGATATTACAGATGCCCTGTTCACGGCTACCCCTACAGTTAACGATATTACAGATGCTCTGTTCACAGTTAGCGATATTACAGATGCCCTGTTCACAGCTGCCCCTATAGTTATGAAACATAATAGGTACAAGATTGTTTTTTAAAACTTTCCAATAAACCTGAGAATAGTAAATAATAGGCTATAGTAGCAGTAGATATAGGCAGACAGACAACAGATACAGATGTGATATTTGATAAATACTCTATGATCTTGTTGATTTTAATTGCAAATATTCAGATTTTTTCTGACGCAATCATTTGCATAGAATTTAGAAAACTTGAAGATTATCAAATATATGCAAACAATTAATTTTCAAATCTTAAACTGAAATTATCGACCACACTTTATATTATGAATTAAAAAGATATTTGAATGTTCTGAAATTCAATAACTACTGTAACATCTGTGAACCTGTGCTGGAGAATATTTCAATCTGTTTGTTGCACTAGTTAATTCTGACAACTCGTGAGATACAAAGTAACCGATACACAGAGAATACACAAACCATTATATAATAACTGTAGTATAAAAACACTTGTATGTTGTTCAAACGCCAACAATAAATAACACACTCCCCATTCACACACAGACTCTCTCCTGGTACTAGACTCAGGCTAAGTGCTATACAGATACAATATATATTTACATAACTACATCCAGATGCACAACTACAGCTGCACGGCTACAGCTGCATGCACATCTTTAATCAACAACAGCTGCATGCAAAATGTTTGAGTGCACAACAGCTGATTGCACACCACTAATGTACACAACAGCTGCGAGCACAACAGCTGTATATACAGCATCTGATTGCACAACAGCTTCGTATGAAGCATCTGAACGGACCAGAGCTGCAACACAACGGCTGCGTTCACAGCGTCTGCATGCGGCGTGTTGTGCTGTACACACCGCTGTCAATATCACTGTAAATCTGAGTCACTCACTCGTCTATGTACACACTCAGACAAAGGTCGCAGGTCGGCTTCTCCGAACAAATTGAATAAAAAACAGCAATAACACTAGAGTTGGCCTGGTGTCGCCCTGACAACAGTCGGCCTAGTGTAAGGTGTCGCCACAGGCTATCTCCACCTCGCGCACACGCCACGTATAATCAGATTTTACAGCCCTCCCAGCGGTTCATTGGTTACCATGGTTACTTGTACAGCAACAAAGTAAGGTCTGCCAGCAGGGCTGTGTTTTTCTACATCACGGTTGTCAAGTCCCCACCCACACACACCCACACACCCACACACCCCGAGTCCATGGATGGTTTTGTGAAAGTTAGTTTTAAAGAAAACTAAACGTCTTGTGGTTTATCAGAAGTGACTACGTAATCTTACGACCCACAGGCCTTTAAAATATCAAACCGAGTTTACGTATTATATTTATATACTGAACAAAACCATTCAAGGTTCAGTAGCCTTTCTTGACATATATTATTTACCACAATATTGATACGAAACATCTACAGGTTGAAGAACTAGCTGATTTATTAGAAGAAGAATGGCTATAGATTCCTCAAACTTAGTTCATAATTTAGTAGAATGCTTCCGACAAAATGGCCGATAATCTTAATATTGTCTGAGAATGTTTTATCTCAATGATACAGGTGATTGTTCCGTTATAAATGAATATTTTGAACACAAATAATACATTCATTATCAAAAAGATTGACTATATATAACTAGTTGCACTGATACTTACAAGTGTAGTGAAATCTATTATGCAATTAAACAAAATCTCTAAACAAAACTAACTCCTTAGTTGATTATAAGAATTACTAAAAATAAAATAAAATAAAATAGTTGATGAATCTTTGCAGCAACACTTCTTGATGTGTTACTATGACAACCAGGTTATGTTTTGTTGTGTTACTATGACAACCAGCCACTATGTCTTATGAAACAGATCTCTGTAAACAGATGAACGTGACTGTTTGAAGTACTTTGATGATGGGAAAGAAGGCTTTCATTGTAGCTTAGCAATGCAGGCATCTCCGAGTCTCACAATATCGCCGTCTCTCATTTGACTGCATGTTTCTCAGTGAGGAATTCCAGAGATGAGGAGAGATGCACGCAGTGCTGGTTGAACTTGTCTCCAGTGATGGTGCTATGATTGGAGGTGCTATGATTGGCGGTGCTATGATTGGCGGTGCTATGGTTGGCGGTGGACTGAGGTGGACGGACATCATGTGGACGTATCCATATCAACGTCAGCGTCCTGGGCGCGCGGTGATTCCGGCGACTCGAGTCCGTTGGCACAACACGGCGTCTCGTCGTCCTCGCTGGGACTGGCCACGGCGCTTGATGTCACAGTCGCGGCCGACTTGGTTTTGGCGGGTACGGGCGGTGGACTGACTTTGTAATCACGTCTCTGGTAGACCAACACGTATGCAGCTTTTGTCTGGAAGTCAAAGATTCACGACTTTAAGAGGGCTACTACAAGAAGATAACATTTTAATTGATGGAATCTTTCACCCATATGCCCACGATTATATGGTACGAAGTGATTAGACTGAAATCATGGCAAATCCATTAATGTTGAATTCCATAGGACAATTCTACATATGTGAGAGTGTTAATCTTAGCATTACGCAGGAGTAAGAACATACGGTTTATTGCTTAATATCTCAGCGGGAATCCTCCACCAATATGTGAGAAGTTTGTTGTGACAAGTGGACCTATAACCAAGTTACTAAACAGTACACAATCTTGTCCTAGCAATAGATGGCCACGTCTCTGCGTCCTGAGTGAAGGAAGTAACTCACCACGACGGCTTCTTCACTGGACTGGCTGACACTGGAGTCGTCGAAGTAGTACCACTCTCCCTCATCCTTGTTCTTACCAAACGCTGTGTCTGCGCCATAGAAACATCATCTTATCAACACCACAATCATACATCAATAATGCATCGCAAATACAGTCTGCCTACTAGAGCAATGAGTGAATTGGAGTTTATACAATAGAAGGCCAAAAACGTAAGCATACTGCATAACAAATATGATTGAATGCATGTTACTGTTGTCAAACTGCAGACATAGCCCTGATGATGTTAATTAGAAATATAAATAGTCAATGATTTCTTGCTTGACGTTGCTGCAGGATTCTTTCACCCATAAACGATTTGGTTGGTTGGTTTGGGGTTTAAAGTCACTTTCTAGAATCTTTCACTAATATCATGACTTGCATGCATATGTACTGCTTGACTAGTCTGGATTTCCACCAGTTACCCAGTTACCCATAAACGACAACGATAGATTGATACAAGACATCCATGCTGGTGTCTGAGAAGTGAGAGACTTGTTATACATCACAGTGACAAGCTTTCACCTATACACAATGATTGGGTCCTGAGAAACAAATATCCACCAATATGTGTCCTAAATTGGTGTCCTAACAAAGACTATTGGACATTGAGAGTGAGGCTAAGACTGAGAGTGAGGCTGATTGGTGTATAACTCACAGTGGCCACCTCCTAGACCCCCGTAGTGATTGGAGACCGCGATTAGATCGTAAACAGCTCGGCCGTCGTCTGGGTTAATGACATATTTCCGCAGATCAAGACCTCTGAAAGTATCAAATATATGGCGTATATAACTCTGTGATGTCATACCATTCTGATTGCATACCATTGAACATCAACACTGTTTAGAATTGGTTCCAAATAAGGAATGATGTCAGAATACTCTTGCTTTATGGTTCCAGTACAGAGGGGAGACAACTCTGAACACTTACTTGACGGGGAACTCCACAATGGCGTCGATCTTGTCTCGCCAGTATCGGTTGTATGAGAACCTCTTGAGATGAATTATGAGAATATTTGGCAGAGACCACAAGTCGAACTTCTTGCTTGCTTGTTTATGTTTCTTGCATGATGGGCAATACCTGGGGATAAATGTGCATAAAATACAGTATGGGTGCCCATAAGGAAATACCTGGGGATGAATATGCCCATTATAGATTGGCATCGATTTCAACCTTCATCATCATTGTCTACTACGAAGTTTGCTTTTGTAATTTCAATTGAAGATTTCCGATGAGGAAAATTAGCATGGCTCCAAGCTGAATGATAAAACCATTAAACAGCACGGCTCTGGACCAACACAGCCCCGACGTACAGTGCGTCCCCGACGTACAGCGCGTCCCCGACGTACAGCGCGTCCCCGACGTACAGCGCGTCCCCGACGTACAGTACGTCCCCATCGTACAGTGCGTCCCCGACGTACAGCGCGTCCCTGACGTACAGTGCGTCCCCATCGTACAGTGCGTCCCAGTCGTACAGCATGTCCCCGACGTACAGCGCGTCCCCGACGTACAGCGCGTCCCTGACATACAGCGCACGTCCCCAACATACAGCGACAAGTTAAATTGCATGGCAGGCAACCTCCTTTTTAACATTTAGCACGTTGGTGCCTTTGCAACTTGCCCTGATTTGCTCTGCGGTCAAGTTACTCAAAATGTTAGTCTGGAGCCCTGCACAGACAGCCAAACTTAATAGTATCCGGGAGTGCGTGCAGAAGTCGGAGTGGGGGGTGGGGGTGATGCAGGGTGGCTGGAAGTGGGGGGGCAATGAAGTCCTATACCTACCAGGGGTCTTGTTCACTCAGCTTCTCAGCGTCTGTGAAGATATTTAGACAATCGTTGAGCTGGATGGCCTGCTTCTTCGGCACGTTCCGGAAGCGAATGCTGTCATGCTGTTCAAAGTCCTGCAACACAACATTGTTGATTACAGCAGGACATAATACAGACAGACAGCAGGACATAATTCAGACAGACTAGGGGAGATAACCAAGTACATACATCCTGATATTGAATAGAGCAGCCAATCACAATGAAACCTGAACACGTGGACCAGATGATCTCCTCAGCTACAATGTCCAACACTGACTGAATACTGCATCGCTGACTTATACTACGTTATCTTCTTTAAGGACCCACGCCCCAAAAAGTTATTTTTAACCGCCATGGGCAACCAATCCCAATTATCTATGATATTTGCAACCTATCACAGGTGCAGGTTTTTAGTTATCTCACCTCAGCCTCCTTCTCGATGTAGAACTTGTCCTTAGCCACGGGATCCCAGTCGATAGCGACGTACGTCTTGGACGTCAGTTTGAGTGGGTGGCCGTCGTCATGGAGATGTCCATCCATCTCACTGCTGCCGTACGAGTTCACCTGAGAGAATGTAAACATCCGACGAGGACTGGCGCCGCCTTCCTCCTCCTCTTCTTCCTCTTCCTCCTTCATCTTCTCCGCCCCGCGGTCAGAGTCCAGCTCATCATCTGACATGTTTGTGTCCATGTTGCTGACCTCTGCTCGTGTCAAACACAGGATTCTCTCAAACACGCGTACATACAGGATGGGACAATACATGGGACATGGCATGATGGGTAATACATGAATGACTGCGGGAATATTTGACCCATTTATGACGATGCCCAGACTAACAAACAAGAATTACAACAAAGAATCTCAGACTGACACAATAACTCGTTATCTTAAGAATGCAGCTAATGAATATATATTAATTCATTCTCTTTACTCGATTTTGTTTGCTGCAACGTCAAGCTCAATGGTGAGCTTGACGTTGCAGCAAACAAAATAATATTTATTATATTTAACTCTCTCCATGTTGGAGGCAACCAGAGATGCCCTAAAATGGAAGTGTCTGTGGTTATTCCAGCAGGGAGAGGGTTAATCACAATGGGGTGCATACATGTAGTCCCTTTCAAGATTACTTCAATGCTAGTGTATGGGTTATTACTATTAGGATAAAGACTTGCAATGTATCTAGTAAGACCACTATTGAGGAACTTCTCAACAATTTGACCTCCGACTGACCTCCGTTGACCTGCTGGTCATGTGACTCCTCCTTGACCTTGTTCTTGTTGTCTTTCTCTTCCTCCTCTTCCTCCTGCTCTTCTCCGTTGATTTCCACTCTGACCTTCTCCTGGACGACCTTCACCTTCACCCACCACTTGTGGTCAGGATCTGGCGTCTTCACGTAGCGTCTGAAAACAACCTCAGTGTTCATCTCAGTCTGCGACACCAAGTGATGAAATATTCACCACTAAAACTTGTTAGATCTAAATAACATTTTCTTTTCACAAAAGACGTTATTAGTCATTCGTAAACTTTTCATGTTGTTGAGACATTGCTTAATTTACATTTGTTTGTTTTGAATTTGGGTTTTTAGACACAAACACATAGAC
Source organism: Lepetodrilus fucensis (assembly GCA_032361325.1). Lineage (NCBI taxonomy): Eukaryota > Metazoa > Mollusca > Gastropoda > Lepetellida > Lepetodrilidae > Lepetodrilus > Lepetodrilus fucensis. Next base: position 11,232 of record JAUTBV010140926.1, read on the forward strand.
ACAAACACATAGACATACAGTCGACCCCCGTTTACCGTATATCGTGGGTCATAGGCCCAGGGGGGCCCAACTAATTCAACTGTCGGTAATAGGGCACTGGGCTTATAC
>JAUTBV010140937.1:0-11339 GCA_032361325.1 Lepetodrilus fucensis
GGTGTAAAGTCAGCTGCAGTAGAAGGTTTCTGTTCATCTGTCTTGTCTTCAGTGGAAGTGAGAACATCTTCAGAATCTTCTTCAACCATTGGCTCTGGTACCTTTCCGTCAATTGTAAGGATCTCTGGACCCACTTCTTGGCCATCTTCCACATTGTCAAACCAGCCACCTGGTGTAAAGTCAGCTGCAGTAGAAGGTTTCTGTTCATCTGTCTTGTCTTCAGTGGAAGTGAGAACATCTTCAGAATCCTCTTCAACCATTGGCTCTGGCACCTTTCCATCTATGGCAAGCATCTCTTGTCCAACTTCTTCAACAATCACTGGTTGGGGTATCTCTTTCTCAGTTACCTGGATTGCTGGATCAACTTCCTCTCCCTCATCAAAGGCCCCTTCTGTGGAGGACACACTAGTTTGTTTGGACATTTCAGCTGTTTCATCATCAGTAGATGTCAAATTTACTTCAGATTCCTCTTCAATCGATGCATTTGGCAGATCACCATGAACAGTCTCTGAACTCATTTCTTGACCTTCCTCATCAATAGAACCAACTTGTACGATGTCTGTCTCTGTTTCAGCTTTCATCACAGTTGCTCCTGTTGCAGTCTCGACCGTTTGATTTGTGTCTTCAATGATTAGTTTGGATTCCTCTCCCCCATCAATAGGACTATCATACACAGTGGCAGTAACCTCAGCTGTGTGTTGGGCATCTGCCATCTGCTCAACTTCTCTTACAGTAGAAGTGACCAATTGATCCAATTCTTGTACTTTATCTGACTTGTCAGCTGGTGTTATGATATCGTCAATTTGAGCAGTGTCGCATATCTGCTGGAGTGTAGTGTCTTCAGTAGATTTGAGAATAGGTTCAGAATATTCTTCTGGCATTGTCTTTGGTACCTTTTCACCTATTGTCACGAGCTCTGGCACAACTTCTTGGCTTTCTTCTACATTATCAAACCAGCCACCTGGTGTGAAGGTTGTACCAGCATCTGCTTTCTTCTCATCTGTCTTGTCTTCACCTGGTGCAACATTATTACCAGAATCTTCTTCAGCCATTGGCTCTGGCACCTTTCCATTGATGGTAAGGATCTCTGGACCCACTTCTTGGCCATCTTCTACATTATCAAACCAGCCACCTGGTGTAAAGTCTGCTGCAGTAGAAGGTTTCTGTTCACTTGTCTTGTCTTCAGTGGATGTGAGAACAGATTCAGCATCCTCTTCAACCATTGGCTCTGGCACCTTTCCGTTAATTGTAAGGATCTCTGGACCTACTTCTTTGCCATCTTCTACATTGTCAAACCAGCCACCTGGTGTAAAGTCTGCTGCAGTAGAAGGTTTCTGTTCATCTGTCTTGTCTTCAGTAGATGTGATAACAGATTCAGAATCCTCTTCAACCATTGGTTCTGGTACTTTTCCATCAATTGTAAGGATCTCTGGACCCACTTCTTGGCCATCTTCTACATTATCAAACCAGCCACCTGGTGTAAAGTCAGCTGCAGTAGAAGGTTCCTGTTCATCTGTCTTGTCTTCAGTGGATGTGAGAACTGCTTCAGAATCCTCTTCAGCCATTGGCTCTGGTACCTTTCCGTCAATTGTAAGGATCTCTGGACCCACGTCTTGGCCATCTTCTACATTGTCAAACCAGCCACCTGGTGTAAAGTCAGCTGCAATAGAAGGTTTCTGTTCATCTGTTTTATCTTCAGTGGATGTGAGAACAGATTCAGAATCCTCTTCAACCATTGGCTCTTCAACCTTTCCATCAATTGTAAGGATTTCTGAACCCATCGCTTTCTGATCTGTATTGTCTTTAGTGGGTATCACCATCGTGTCTGCATCCTCCTCAATGATTGGCTCTGGTACCTTTCCATCAATTACAAAGATCTGTGGAGGAATTTCATCCTGTTCATCTGTACTAGGTGTTGGTTCAGTATCCCTTTCCCCCTCTATCTCATCTCTCTTGGTATCAGAAGATTCATTCATATTGGATTCTTCTATAGTCCTTGTTAGGGGAGTCTCTGTTTCTTGTTTCGTAAGTTGATCAGCTCCATCTTCAGTTCTGTCTGACTGTCTTACATGTTCCTCAACACCTGACGATTCTACAACATCTGAGTCAATACATGAATTTGGTTCTGCAGTGATTTTGTAATGATGTGATATGTGTATGGAATCATCAGTGCTTGATACAGAATCTGTTAGTTGTGAATGTTCTTGATCATCGCCAACAAAAGGGAACATAGTGTCAGTAGAAAAGTCAATGTTAGTGAAATCACCCGTGTAGTATAACATAGACATTTTACGTGTTGGAACAAAATCGTCAAACTCTTTCATGCTTTGGAACATCTCAGTACAGAGATTGTATTCGAGAACGTCACCATCTTCAATCATGCTGTAAGTTCCTGTTTCTACCAAGTTATCTAAATCATCTCTGGATTCAGTAATGTTTTTCTGCACTTCAATTGTAGCCGTGCATGTGTCAATAGTCAGATACCGCACAAGATACTCACATTCTGAAACTGTGTGAGGCATCTCTAAGTATTCCTTGGCTCTCTGTAAGCCAAGCAAACCAAGTTCTTTCAGTTCACTATTTACGTGTTCAGTAGCAGAGAGAGTAGTTTCTCCTGCAAAGGACAGGGTGTCTGTTAACAGTCCATCAGATGCATATTGAATATCCAAAGTTTTTAATTTTGTCTCCTGACCAATTGTTATATCTGAGCATGTCTCAATTCCTTCCTTGTGTACAAGTGAAACTTCTCCTGTGCCCAGTACTTCTTCACCACTGGCAACACTATCCAAAGACACATTTTTGTTGGTTTCCAAAATGTTACTGTCGACCACATTTTCTAATTCTGCAGGAATAGTTGCATTAGCATTGGCATCTGGTGATGTCAACATGTCTACTGAATCTTCTGCTCCCATTACACTAAAATCAGACACATCCTGTGTGGCATCTGAAGAAGAGTTGCACACTGTTTCCTTCCCAGTAGTACTTGGAAGTTCACTGATTGATGTTTCATCTTCTGGGGTTGATGGAGTTTGTTTCACAATGCTATCGGTCAGCAGTCCCTCAGTCTGAGATATCAACGGAACACCAGCTGACAGCATTTCTTTGTCTAAAGAAAGTTCAGTGCTTTCAGTAGGTTCTTCAAGCAACATTTCTGTTGCCCCTTCTGTAGATATATGAAGGTTTAATGTGTCTTTCTCAGTTGGGACACTGTCATCAGAAGAATCTACCAAACTCATTGTAGATGCTTTCTGTCCAGGTTCTATTCTTGTGCTAAATCCAGACACATCACTTTCTGTCAATTCATCCAGTTCAGGTTCTTTAAGTTCTGCAACAGTTGCACCTACTGCAGGATCACCAACAATGGCATCAGCTGATTTACTATCATCAACTGAAGATGAAACATGAGATATATCTTCATCTACAGCACTATCAACAGATGAATCAGGCACACTTTCCATTTGATCTACTACAGTTCTCACCACACTATCAGTTTCTCCGGGGAGATTGACATCTGCTTTATCAACATGAGTAACCTTGTCTGTAGTCATTGGACTTTGTCCAGAAGTTTCTGTTACAGTTTCAGGTTGCAGCTGTTGATCATCAGAATCTGATTTAGAGGAGTCATTAACCTCAACAATCTTCAGTGAGGTAGTCTCATCGTGCATGTCGAGTGGTTGAGATTCTCTTTCTCGAGTCTTCTCCACTGCTGCATTATCATCATTAATTGATGTTCCACTTGTGGCTTTATCTGTTTCCAATGAGCCACTAATCTCAGCACCTTCTTGTGCAGTAGACTCATCCAGAGGCTGAGGTGCTAATTCCAGTGTCTTCACTGCTGCATCATCTACTGATGTTCCAGTTTCGGCATTATCCTTTTCCATTGAGTCATTAGTCTGAAGACCTTGTGCGGTAGACTCATCCTGTGTGTCTAGATATTGATATGCCATTTCCTGTGTCTTTTCCATGACTGCATCATCAACTGATGTTCCAGGCTCAGCATTATCAAGCTGCCCAGAGCCAAACTGTACAGGATCGTCAACAGATGATCCTTCTTCTGAATCATCAACAGATGAGCCTTCCGTGAACTGATACTCCAATGCTTCTTGTTTTTGGAGATATTCTGTTCCCTCCTGTTGGTCTCCTCCCTTGTAGTCTTGTGTCCCTTGTAGTCTTGTGTCACCTTCAAGTTGTTCGGTTGTTTGAGTGATGTCTGCAGTTATAGCATGGTGTTCGGACCTTGAAATGCTGTCGGTGAACACATCAACTGAAGCACCTTCATGATAACCATTATCAACATTATCCGGTATGATACGGGATTCAACCACATCAGATTCAGAATGCTGTAGTTCTGAAGAGGCAAGGACAGTGATGTCACCCTTTTCTCTTTCGGAACTTTCACCCTGGCCAGATGTATCACAAATCACAGGCGTGGACATAAGGTCAGATTCAGTAACATTGTCCAAAGTATCACCACACGGTTCACAAACGACGAAAGCACCGGTACCAGTTTCATGCCCATCTATCACAGGAACTTCATCACTCGAAGTTGAATCACATAATTTCTCATTGGCAGCAAACTCGTCTTCATCTTCCTGATTATCTGGCCCAACATGTTCCCTGTATGTGTCAAATGAATACTTGGGTGTGTCATCGATGGGTGTGCTCTCAGGGGTTTGGTATTCAGACACAACTATCATAGGTTGACCTGCAATAACAGCCAATGCCCTGGAGTACTTCTCCAAGTTCAATTCTGGCAAGGTCTGAGGATAAGAACTGGCACCTTGAGTAAAGTCCATGGATGAAAGGTCATCGTCAGTGTATGAGTAGAATTCTGCAGCCTGGTTTGCATCTATTGGGTTACTTGTGGATTCAGCAGTTTCCAACTGATTATCGACTACATGACAACCGCCTTCTTTGGTCCCGTCATCAGTAGAAGCTGAATATGAAAGACTTTGGTCATCAGTTGGAAGATCCCACAAGTGATATTCTGCCGAAGTTTGGGCATCATGAGTAGGATCTTCTCGAAACGTGTCAGTTTTTATTGCCTTTTCTAGACTTTCTGAAACTGCTGATGTTCCTTCAACAGACACACCAGGTTCTGCTGCTGTCGAAGAGGTGGTCAGAATACTCGAAACAATATCTTCGGACAGCGCAGTTGTCCGCGGGAAGGACGCAGCTTGCAATTGTTCACCGATTCCAGAACTCTCACTTTTAGCACCTTCTTTACCCTCACTCAGTGTATTTTCAGAGAAAATGTTAGAACTTTGGCTTATGTCTGATTCCATGAGTAATTCACCGGATGAATCGATAGTTCTGTCCAGTCCACTATCGGCATCTGTCTGGTGGTAGGAGTCTGACAGCATCTTGTTTGCACTCGAATCTTCGAAAGTCTCGACCTGTGTCTCCAGGACCTCCACATCTTGAAGGTTGTCGTACAGACTGTCTGACAGAGCATCACCACCAGACAGAGTGCCTGAGGACTGGGAGCTCGTCATGTCCGATATGCTCATACTCTGAACCATGTCTTGATCGGCAGTGTCGACGTCAGACACTGACATACTGGGTCCGGCATCATCACTAGCGGACACGTCACAGTCGCCGGTGTGTGTCGCATCGACAAAGTCACTTTCGTAGTTGGACGCGTCTTTGGATTTTAGGTCATTGTCGTCTTCAATTATTTTCAACAGTTCGGTGCTTTCAGTTTTCGCGCTTTCCCTGTTATCGAGGATTTCTAACTGAAAGTCATGTTTGTCGTTTTCTTCAGCGTAGTCATTGTCGGTTTTGATTCTTTCCACGGAATCTTCTTTAAAATGTAAAACGTCTGTGTGCACATGTGTTTCAACTCTCTGCGAAATTTGTTTGGAAATTGTCGTAAGCTCTGTCTCGGCCCCATCCAGAGTTGTCTCCTTTTCAGGAGAAGCTGATTGGCTGAGACCGGCTCTCTCTGAATACCATTGGTCATAGTATTCGTTCTCTCTATGTACAGCATCTTGCCAAGGGGCATCGTCACTATAAGCCCATGCCCAGGGGAACTCGGAAGTCCAGTTCTCGTCGACCGGAGGAACAGTGACTTGATCGCCTGCCTCACTTCCTGCTTCGGCACCGCGAAAGAAAACGTCACTTTGGCCGTCATCCTCACTCTTGTTCTGAAAAATAAAATAAAACAATTAAATATTTTTAAAATAACATAAAATGTGTGAACTATTCTAATTAATAAGCTCTATTAACTTGAGAATAAATTGGTCTTAATATCAGCAATATCTCCAAAGATCTATTCCTATGAATACATTCTATATCTCAATATTATGTCAGACTGAATTTACTCTAGATGAATATTCATGTTTCCCCAAACAGAAAACCAACCCCAGTATTATTTCATGTATATCAACAGGAGGATGTTCCATATGTGGTTGGATAACAAGATTCTGAAAAACTATAAACTACATTCTTTGAAAATGCCTGTATCTGGCCACTTCAATAACATGCAAATTCACATCTTATATTTCCATCCACAAGCCCAGAAATTAATATCATAAGAATCCCATATCACTTTTCATGAAATATGTGTTGAAAACACATGATAAAATATCACAAGAAAATATCTATTCCTACTCTATGACTCAATACAAATATATACTATTCTCATAGCTCAATGCCAAATGTGTGTTCTTATTAATATAACCGTAATAGGGTTAATCTTATTAAAGCAAATAATGTCTTCAGTTAATTATGTAATTGTAATAATAATAAGAATAAGAATAATAATAAGAAGAATAATAGTACATTTATATAGCACTATACATCCATACACAAAGTGTATGCTCAAAGAGTGAAATAGTTTAGCTTTGTCTGAGAAATATTTTCAAATTCACAAGAAACCCAAAATGAACATAATAAATGTAAAGAAAATGAATTAAGAACATGTAAACAATAAATTAATTATCATTCAAAAGAAATTGACAGCTTAAAGTGAGAGTTCTTGTGATATTTCTGAAGTTTTCGATACATAAAATCATACATTTATTATGTAGACAAATATGCATAAAATACTATGATTATGAGGACTAATCACATCAAAAGCAGTTGTATGATTTAAGGTAATTTTAATATATACTAATCATGGTTTATCATCACATATGGGTGAAGCATTCCTACATCAATGTTAAACAATAAATCAATCAACATAAAGCAGAATTGTATGCACACAAAATAGTTGAACTGGATATGTGTATCATTAACAAATTTCACCATAGGCATCTATAACAGACACTGTCAATGAAATGTGGAGAGAAAAACAATTAAATATTTTTTTAAATAAAATAAAATTAAGAACTAATGTTCATTATAAGAGAATCATCCCACTATATGGGCGAAAGATTCCTTCAGTGAACGCAATTAGAAAAGTCAGAACAAACAGAAAATGCCATCTCTGATCAATGTTGCCAACAGAGTGAACCAAGTTGTCTCCCTTCCATCATGAAAACCTCACTAAGTAATATACAAACTACCAACAGCATCATATTACATGATTATTACTACAGCTGGGTTTCCCCTATACTTAATGGTGCACCTCAAAGGTTATCCCTTTAACTCCAACCGTATCCATGGACAATGGTATGGGCACGGTTGGAGAGAAGGTTACCATTACCTTGGGGCTACACCGTTTCTATTATAGGAGGGGCGGGGCTGGATTACTCACAGCATAGGGAGGATAGTTGGAGGATAGTTGGATCAGGCTCAAAATAGAAAATACTGTAAAGTAGGGTATCTACAGTTGTCAGCAGGAGGAATAAGGTTAAATTAATTATAACTAATTGATATAAGTATACTAGTATGCAGTTCTTGGTAAATACCAAACAACTTTACTGCTTTATTATTATTAATATTAGTATTTAATATTATTATTATTATTATTATTATTGATGATTATATTAGTATTATCTAACATTATACTATTTTATATGAGGTCAAACAAGGATCAACCATTAATTATTACTGATATATTATTATTATTATTATTATTACTATAATAATAGTTGTTATCATCATCATCATCATCATATAATCATCATCATCATCATCATCACCACCACTACAACAATAGTAGTAGTAGTATTATTAGTAGTAGTAGTATTTGTATTATTATTATACACATTTATATGGTATTAATATGGATCATCCATCATTTCATTAAAGAAATTAATTGATAGTTTGGTGTTTGGTTGAATAATGTGGGCATCACATGCACCAGTTTTTGCTAAACCAACATAAATAAATGTAAGAAGTGTTGAAGAACATCAAATATTTAGTTTTCTTTAAATTGACTTGGTTTTCTTTTTAAATTAAAGTTTATATAATATATTATGCCAATGCCAACAGTGAGTGTGAGTGAATTATTGCTAATAATATTGCAATTTAGTAATATGACCATTTTTTAAAACTTCTACTGCCAAATACCAGTATAACATTTGAGGACCTGTTCAGTTATAAATAGACATCTAATGTCAAGTAAACATTCAAACTCGGCTTGCTTGACATTGAGTGAAAGCACAACTCAAATGTCATTGAATGACATCGTTAATCTACAATTGTTTTTTACTTTCTTTCGTGAAATCACAACAAAATTATTATTCATGTACTCTCATAATTTGCAAAGAATTGTCTACCTTTACTATGGAATGGGAAGTCAACAAAAAGAGAATCATATTTACAGGCAGAAAACAGAAAAAGATTTCATTGACAGCAACACCAAGTATATATATATATACATATATATATATATACCAATCATAAAGTATGATAGTTTCTATGTCAAATATGTCATCCTGTCATGAATTCTAAATTATAAAACAATCGGCCATTTAATCTAAAAATAGCACAAAATTGTCTACTTTCACTTTGGAATAGGAATCAACCAAAATTGAATTACATGAACAGATACATATACAATAATACAAGCTTACGTTTATGACAAAAATATGTATGAATTTCTAATAAAAAATTTTTTTTTAAATAAAATCATCCATCTAATTTGAAAACTATCACAAAATTGTCTACTTTCACTTTAGAATAGGAATCAACCTAAATGGAAGTACATTAACTGATACATGTATATATACAATAAACAGATAATTACAGCAATATCAGGTATCATATCAATCATAAACTAAGTACCATAGTACACATACGCTACATATTGGTTTAAAATATTTAGAATTATCTACCTTTGCAAAGATCGATCCCATATCAACACAGAAGCAGAAGCATCACACAGTAGCTAGTACCCAACTAGCTACCTGTCGAAAGGCTCATACACAACTAAGACTAGTTCCCCCCTGCCCACACATGTATTATATATATATTTATTACGCCTCAACCACATCTGCTGCCAATCTGCTGAGCAAGCGATGGAAGGGGTGGAGCGGCAATACCTCCCCAGTCCGTCAGTCGGTGGATGTCTGAAATGCCTGCCTCATCACTGATTTGGGTGGGAATTAGCTAAACAATATTCAGAGTTTTCAGTCCGGTTTAAACACAAAGGGTCACGAACAGACTCGTGTTTGCTTCCTGGCTGTTTTGGCGTGCATATGTTAACGCGTAAATCTTTCCGCCACATGCAGGTTCGCTGCAGGATTAACACTCTCCCTGCTGAAGGCAACCGGAGATGCCACAAAGAGCAGCAACTGTGCCTAATCCAGCAGGGAGAGGGTTAAATGGAGACTTTCTAAAATTCATGCAGCATTCGAGGCATTTAACATGGGTAAATATTGGATCGCTTTAGACCGACTACATACAAAGTGGAACATGAATATCAATGTTGGTCATGATTGGGGATTTAAAGAATGTCCATTTGATGTTTGAATGTATTTACGTCAGTAAATGAATGTACCTCTAACACGAGGTGATTTTCAACTGAATGAAGTATTTTGATGGACACAATGAATTTCAATGTTGGTCATGTTTGGGGATTTAGAAAGAATGTTCATTTGATGTTCAAATGAAATCTACAACAGTGTGAATGTACTATAAGAGATGGTTCCTACTGAATGAAGTATTCTTGAGGACACGTTTGACATGTTTGGTGAACAACAGAAAAAAGTGTGCATCAACTTTTAACAATTTTTAACAGAGACCACATATTCTTTGCAATTTTCAGGCATAGGCTCACAGGTGAATATACAATAATGTCCTCAGAACAAAATACATTATGAATAACTAATAATATAAAATGTCCCTTTAGGAAAACATAACTCTAATGTTTGCATGAAAGACAAGATAAATAGTGGAACGTTCCCAATATTCATATAAAACATTAATATTTTGATAACTATTGAGTACTGGGGACTAAGTACATCAGTAAATAACAACTTGGGTTCTTCGAATTATGAAATCTGGCCCCGATTTCTCGAAACAAATGTTGAGTTTGAGCTTTTGCTCAGCTGAGATTTCTCCCATTGATTCAGTGCTGTAACTTGAGTAAAAACTCAAACCCAGACTCAAGTTAACTACAGCGCTGAATCAATGGGAGAAATTTCAGCTGAGCAAAAGCTAAAACTCACAAGGTTGTTTCGATAAATCTTGGCCAGAATCGTGTACAAGTACAACTGCACGCAGCTGGACCATGCTCGTACATAAGCGATTATTTTAAAAAACGGTGTTCATCCGCATATCTTTTCGGTGACAGCATATGTATAGCCTACCATATTTCAGTATACTGTGTCATCGACAATATAGAGAAGTTGATGCTTGACCATGCATGAGACAGGCCTTAATTCGATTCTTATCTAACGGCTGCACGTATTTACGCAAATTCGGCTGGGTGAACTTGCGTACCGGCTGGAAAAAAAAGGAATACCGGAACGAATTACATACGTACCGAACGTAATTTCTTTTAGATGTTTCTGCATGTCTGCTGCATGCAGGGACTGTTAGTATCACTTTTAAGATTTTGTTCAAATATAGCCTGATCCGCTTTTTGTTTTTATTGTGAAGACGAATGAATGATTACGGGAGTGAATTCGCGCATAAATGTCACACTATTGCATGTGCTGTCAGGTGTGATTAATTCTAAAAAATATAAACAGTTCTAGATTAGTCAAATGAAATATTTGAGAAAAGTCACATTATTTGTCGGGGAAGGACCGTTGTATCAGCAATATACATCATATATAATGATCCCGTTAGTGACCTTTTGGTATTTGTAAAGATAATAGAGAGTTTTAGTTTTCCGCGTTGAACTTGAAACGCGGTAGATTTCTGTGTACTACGTCACGCTTCGTGATACTGGAGAGGCGGGGCCACGTGTGAAGTCGAAGCTAGAACGGCAAACGAGCGAGTTT
>JAUTBV010140948.1:0-11339 GCA_032361325.1 Lepetodrilus fucensis
GTTTCCTCCTGCCCTAAACTGACAAGTCGTGATATTAGTGAAAGATTCTAGAAAGCGACTTTAAACCCAAATACAAATTTAAAAGAAAAAAACATGATTTGAACTTGGAATCTTTAGCCAGACATTTCTATCGTCCACTGTGCTATCATGGACTCTGACAGTGGCAGGTGTAACAGAATCCTAGTGGTGCGGACAAAAAGCTGTATTATATCCGTAAAACCGTAACCATTGAACACTTTTCAATGTGGAATTATTTACATACATAACCATGGTTTGTGGATGATTGTTAACTGCCAGTGTCGAATAGAGAAGAGAAGAGTTACAGTGCAAAGTTCACTTTCTGCTGATTATTGGGAACAATCGACTCGTGGATAATCCGGTTGGTGTTTCTACTCGGATCCGTTGTAGGAAGCTGGACTGATTGTCCGAGATGTCACATCTATTATATTTGTCACAAGCATAGACAATTAGTGCTGCCACCCATTATCACCTTTGTTACAATGGCTGGCAGTTGTCGGGGGAATAGCACCCATATAATTTCCATTGGAGAGGCATTGTTTCTCCGTGGATGTGTGAATGCCATAATAGCTCCTGAAAATTGCATAAAGGTATGAATTAATTATGAGAGAAAACAGTTAAAACCATATGAAACAGGCCATGAGACAGGACTTGTAAATGAAACCTACTTTTTGTCTGAGGTTGATGAAACGTAGCATAGTTAGTTTAACACAAAATATACATACAATTGGTGGTCGTTTTATTATCATGTATGTAAAAACCTTCATCTATCAGCTGTTCATTGAGCTACATGGGGTTAATACAAATGGCCATCATGGCTCATTTGTGGATGCTAGCACTCAAAATAGAAATGGATATGGTAGCATGTGAAGAGACTTGTGGCTTAACATCTACAATGGCATGTAATACTTGTAATATATCGTGAAGTTAAATCACGGTTTGGTTAACATGTTTCATAGTCAAACCTATCTTTACCTGAAAGTATGTACATTTGATTTATCTACACAAGCATATTAGGCAACAAACTACATTAGTCGCAGGTCTCACTGGTTTTCTATATTTTCATAGTTTTTCATACGGTAGTTCTATTCGCGAGATAAAACATACAAAACATGAAACTATTGAACTGTAACATACATACATGACATGTAATACTTGTAATACATGTATATCAATTAAGTTACACACTGGTTCTGCTACTCATTTCTCCCACATTCTGTGTGGGTCTGGTGCTAACTCGATATAGGTTACACAAGCTACCGGTACATATAGATAACATTGTGATAATTGTCTGTTTCAAAGATATTTGATCTAATTCTCTTAACCTGTCACCTGCCTTGTGTGTTTTTCTATATTTAACGATATGGAGATAATTGTCCTTGAGCATAAACAAATTGTTTTGTTCTGACTCTTATTTTTTAAAGGCATAATATCACAGTTGATTGACCTGTATAATGGACAAACACATTTCTTGTTTTGTTCTGATTCTTATTTTTTAAAGGCATAATATCACAGTTAATTGACCTGTATAATGGACAAACAAATTTCTTGTTTTGTTCTGACTCTTATTTTTTAAAGGCATAATATCACAGTTGATTGACTTGTATAATGGACAAACAAATTTCAATCTGAGACTAATTACGCTTGATTTATCCACCCAAAAGTTGTTATTTACTGATGTACTTAGTTCCCAGTACTAGATAGTTATCAAAATATTAATATTTTATATGAATAAAGGGAACGTTCCGCTATTTATCTTGTCTTTTATGCATCAACTCATCTATGAAGGAATCTGACATTAGAGTTATGTCCCCCTTGCATGGTATATAATGAAGCAAACACATATGGTCCATATTCAGGTTGTCTATCTTGGGGTTGCAGTGGGCATTTGTCAACCACATAGCGGTGGAAAACTTTTTGAAAGTACAAACATGATTTTATGTATATCAAGTGAATGTACTTTGCAGATATAGCTAAGAACTAGTTCAAAACAACTATAAATATCTGTTATATTATGCCTTTAAGGTTGTCCTCAATTATGTAATCAGTTATGAAACAAGATTTAGACTAAAATGTACAACCAATGTTCCACATTGAATATTATGATTTCAATTACACATGTTTGATGATTGAAATACAAATTCAGTCAATATTCTTGGTTGCAGTACTATTTCAACATATTTGAACATAGATAATAATTGACAAATTCTTAACACTGCAAATTGCATGTTATCCACTAACTATATTTAAATGCAAAGTGCATTCCATATAGGTCATTATAACTTGAATGGAGACTTGCAGAGCTGTGATTCCTTCCATTCAACACACTGTCCATGTGACCAGCCACCTGAATGGAGACATTATTTCAAGAAGAGTTGGTTCCACTTCACACGTGAACACAGTATACAGAAGCTTTAATGGAGACGCTCTCTGACACTTCAAAAACCGATTCCATGTTGTAATGCATCTGGACATCTCCATCTCAGACAGACAGTTCCCCTCGGTGTGTTCCGAATGTCTGCAGTCTCTACAGGTGGTAGATAATGTCAAAGAGGCCAGCTCTTGGAGGGAGAGAGAGACACGGAGAGAGACGGAGAGAGATAGCCATAGACGCCAACCTGCCTCCACCACAGAGATAGGAGAGCTTCTGTATTCTTGGGTCCTTTACATTATCGCTGTCAATCAGAGCTGGCCGTGGGATTCTTACAAATTAATGGTATCAGACCTTTGAATTAACTGTCCATGCTGTAGGCAACTTGAAATGCCATAAAGAGCAGTGTCTGTCCCTAATCCAGTATGGAGGGGGTTAATGGTATCAAGCCCCAAGAATAGGAAACATGAGTACTATACTAACTCATGCTCACCTCAAGGTCTTGTTCAGAAATCCCCTTATAAAATCTTGAGTTTCAGCATGAAATCTTGGTCAAAATGTTTTGTAATCTCGGGCCCAGATGTCTGGTATCCTACCATGTTTGTGTTCATCAAATTGGCTATGAGTTGTGGCTTGATTTCTAGATGCTTTGTATATCTGGACAGTTCTGTCAGCCTGGCCTTCCTTCCTTGTCTGGTGCAAGTGTTCATGGTTCTATCACCCCATTTTAACTCTCTCTCCCTACTGGAACCACCGCAATGGCTCCTTCATGAGGCATCTGTGGGTGCATCCAGAAGTTGGAAGGTTAGAGACATACAGGTATTAAATATATCCTGCTGAGATCTTTATAGTTGCAATATTTGCAGTTTACTTGTTTTGATTTGAGGTTTTGAACTAAATGCATTAGGTGTGTATGATTATGCTGACATTGTATCAGCACTGATTTGTTTAGTTTGGATGTAGAAAAGTGTGACGTATTTTGTTAACGTCGGTCTAAGCGATGACTTCTTTCATGAAAATTCAAATTGACTTGTGTGGTCAATCCACGCAAATAAAGTTTGTTTATCAAAGGGTTACAGAATGCATCGACATGCAGTTTCTGTTTAACCCTGTCCATGTTGATGGCAACCAAAGGGCTGTGCCTGTACCTAATCCAGCACAGGGAGGGTTGATGAAGTATTCTAGGTTCAATATTAATACATGCCTCAACCTGCTTTTAAAACACATCAAAAGTATGCTGCATCAACATGTGTTTTCTGTAACAAACTGAGATCTCTTTTTAATAAGTAGCATACCATGAGGTTGAGCATTGAGTGCCAGAATAGGCTTATTGTTTTTTCTTTGCTTTTCTGTCGTGATGTTTTCCTGATGCGAAGTGATAAGCTGGTAACAACCAATAAGCAGGTTATAGTTTACAATGCCCTTCATCTTCGTATGTTTCTTGCATGTATTCTTTAAAAGAAAAGGTGGCTATATATATCTATTTGGCAGCATAAATAAACTGTGCATGCCCTCGAAATAAGGTTAACCAATAAAGTATTTAAAAATATGTTCAGTAACTTCAATCTGTTTGGTGAATAGTTTGTTTTTCTTCTGTTCTAAATACAACTTTTTTGTTTGTTCACTTGCATAAGAATTTATCTGGATGTATTATGTATTTGTGTGCAGGGAAACAGATGATGTATTAACAATTGCAGTATGTATTAACTATTAGCAATGAAATACACTTTGTACCGATGTAACAAACATGTTTCCACATAGGAATGAATGTCAGTATTGTAAATCAAGATGTCGAAACGTTATGAAAATACCAGAAGAACTGGTGAACTGAAAGCGATGTATATCTGTTTAAAAATATGAAACCTCATCAGAATTGATTACATAATTTTCTACTGACAATGTGAAGAATAATTTTCTCCTGACTATGTGAGCGCAATGTGAGGCAAGCCCGTGACAAATACTAGCGGTATTGAACCATGTTAGTGTTATTTATGGAAGCTGGTCACAATAACAAATTTGATCATAATTTTTTGTCATCCATACTGCAGCGAATATTTTCCACATTTGTTCATATTACTGTAGAAAAATTAAGGCAGTGGCACTTTAATGGCCAAACTATGATCAGATATGGAGATTAATACGGCTCTGCTCTCGAACATCCAGCCAGTTCTAATTGGTCCATCTCATCTCGCCCTCAATAAATCACCACACGATAAGATGAGCTTGTTGAGGTTATGGGTTGTTGGCATGGATGTAGGAACATAGTACTGATAAATATTTGGTTTATACACACTCTATTTCCAGGCAGGGTGTGCAATTCATCATTGCCGTGAGCTGTTCATTGCTTGTGTTTCGACGTGGGCCTCCAGTGTGTACGTACTGGCAATCAGCCGTCAGCGGAGAGAGATGTTGTGACTTATCTGTATCAGAGCCGGAGTTTCCAGACCTATGTTCTGTGATGTAGCTTACCAGGAGATACGGTCACTGTTGGTTTACGTACATAGATTCATGAAAACACAATTAACAACATACCAGCGACATCTCAGATTTTCAGGATGCGTCTTGTTGCTTTTCTATTGGCATTTCTAAATCCGTTTGAGAAGGTATTCAGAGGAGATATCGTTAGGCAGTGATAACTTTCCTAAAGGTTTACATGTGAGTGGGTGTAAATGATGCACAAACATTCCTAGGGAGATATGTCAGAACTCTGCTTAGACTACTTAGAGATCACCCATCCATACGAATAATTATGTACAATTATATTATATGAAATCCATCCTCAAAAGAATCTCATTGTGCTACAGTATGACCCAGTCAGTAAATCAGTGTGCATCGATTTTTCCTTACCTCCCTGGGAAGTATACAACCATACAAATACAAAACATCAACCCATACTAGCTCATTCCATCCTACATTATGGACACAACCAACACCAATTCATGCAAATTCATACCAATCTGTACCACACACCCCCATACCAACCCACAGCAAAGGTTTTCATGCCAATCTGTACCACACCCGCATACCAATGTTCTAATGTAATTTATATTTATACTATTTACTTTCATTCTCTATGGATAGTCTAGAGGTGTTCTTGCCATACCACTTGATTCCAACCAGTAAACAAACAATACAACTATCTATGCCAACCAATTCAATCCAAGCACAATACAAACTTGTACTACTGTAACCCAGGTGTGCCCAGTGCAATGCACAGAGATCGCGCAGGTTGGTTGGAAGTTAAGCAGTAACAAGCCCATCTAGTACATGGATTGAGCATCAGACCTTCGCTTGGTTTAACAACCTCGGAGTATCTAAGATTCATTCCTTATCAGCTCACTGATAAAGAGTTAAATAACCTTGTTACGTTACCTTGAAAAAGTGGCCTACTTAAACCAAAAAAAATAGGGTGTCACGATAATGTAGATGCTTATAATACCTTCTTGCACTCAGCCTGGTTGGTATGATCCCCAGGGAGTTGTGATGTCATGTGAGTGCACATTGAGTCACTGACCAGGTTAATATATGTTGTCACCACTGAGCAGTAGCACATTGCAAGTTCACGCATTATGTTAATATTTACTACTAACATCGGTCCATTGATACCAAAGCCATGCCATGTAATGTTCATGAAACACAAAATAGAACTGCGTTTACTACACCCAAAGGGATATCAGGTACGTGAAGCCTATGAACGATTGGTGCCACAAATTTAATCAATGGTCCTCAATGCTATGTGAAAGTAGAAGAGTTTCAAAGCGGGGATAGGTCCCAGCTGTTGAATCCACATCCAATGGCCAGTAATCTCATTATGTGAGCTTTATTGAATAAGGAACAACTTGGGGTTGTCGTGTTCTAGGAGAGTTCTCTAGGGGTTGTCGTGTTCTAGGAGAGTTCTCTAGGGGTTGTCGTGTTCTAGGAGAGTGATCTAGGGGTTGTTGCGTTCTAGGAGAGTTCTCTAGGGGTTGTTGTGTTCTAGGAAAGTTCTCTAGGGGTTGTCGTGTTCTAGGAGAGTTCTCTAGGGGTTGTCGTGTTCTAGGTGGGTTCTCTAGCTGCTACTGTCACATAAGTCAAGGGCGCCTGTCTTATGTAGCCAGCCCGATGTTAACACTGTCCGCGTGCAGTGTGAACACAGACATGTGTCCAGGGTGCATTCAATCAGCACAGGGCTGCCGCTTAGCGGCTAGACTGGTTTCCTGTCCCATGTACGGTTCATACGACTTGAGACAGTGGCCAGTTTGGTAAGCTGCTTGCTAGCACTTGTGTCTTTGAACGCACCCCTGGTAGAGATTGGTACCAAGTTCTCCCTGTGTTTTACACATCTGGCCATGCTTTCCTTAGAGAAACGACATCTATACTCGTATGTTTTCACACACGTTCTACAGTATGTTTATTTATGAAAGCACAATATTTGGAAATTATCCTGACATTATTTCTTGGTGGGAAAAATTGACATCTGCTGTTTAAAGTGCTATAGTTGTATGTTCACTAAGTAAGATTTCTTTGAGATATTTATTATTGAATGGAGATAAGGACAATATTTAATGAATAGACAGATTTCTTCAATCTTACAAGAATGCTTTCAATGCTTGTTATCTTTCCAGTCCTAGGCATAATGGTTTGTTTATAGATTTTTGTTTATAGATTTTTCAATAACAGTTCACCACCGAAATTAGGCCAAATATACGTTAAGTAATACTAGTTATACATTAAAGCTTTGGAAATGATTAGGAAAGTGGTTCTCGTAGACTGGAATAAAATATTTACTGTAGTGTTAATTGTTTTGGAGATCTAAGGGATTACTAGATTAGTCCAATGTTTCCACTATTAAATATTTACATGGAATATAAATAGGTTTGTTGTAGATCAGCACTGATGCATACATTTAATTGCAATTATTTGTGCTATCTTGAACCGACATCACACTTTGTTATCTTGAGAAAAAAAACTGTATTGCTATTAACTCATTTTAATCTCTGAAAAAATATAATGCATTATATATTTCTGGAAAAGATCTATGTTCTGTTTGACAATCTATAATCGTAGAGGGTGAACGTAGATAATTAGTATAACAAATTTACTGATTAGTGTTATGTTTATGTGACACTGAGGATTAAATAAAATTATTTGGGTGACAATACATCCTGTTACAATTTACAAAACTGAAGACTGAAGTCTTGTTTATATATTTCCACAATAATCTTAACGGCAATCATCATGGGACATCGTCGCAAATGGGTGAAAGATTCCCGCAGCGACGTTAAACTCTATATTCACTCACTCACTCATGGGACAGATTTTTGTGAGCAATATAAACTTTCAATATTTTATGGACTTGTATTAGACCAACAATAACAACAACAACAACAACAACAACAACAACAACAACAACATTATCATTAAAAAATAAACATAAATTTTAATAAATTAAATAAAAATAGGTGAACATATCTGACATTTTTAGATACTTTTGTCATATAGCTGCTGTGTCTTGTTGAAAGTCCACGATGATAAGTGCTGTTTGTTTGATTAAAGCTGCACCTACTTTACGCTGGCTTCCGTCTTTGTCCGCTGCAACAGGTGATGTAAATGAAGTGTAGGCATGCTGTGATTACAATGGAAGTGCTCACTTCCGCCAGACTACCGTGAGCGGGGCCAGGTCAACGGGAACCTTAGCGCCATCGGTCTCAAGACACTGTGAACCAGACCAGGGTGTCCTTTCACGAAGCTCTCTTATCCATCAACCCCATGATGTTTTCTTTGCTCATAGCTAATAGTATACTACAAAGAGAGCACTATGAAGCTGTCTTGTCCACCAAGAAGCCATAATGCTCTCTTTGCCCATAGCTAATACACTGCAAAGAGAGCGATTTTGTCTCTTAGCGGATAAGAGAGCTTTGTGAAGGGATACAAGGTCAATGGGAACCGTATCAGCGTCATCAGTCTGAAGACTGTCATAGGTTAAAGACTGAGTCTGGTACCCAATTGGATGTCTGAACTTTGAGCATGGCCTGTGACATTTTATTAGGTTAGATTTGGTTTTATGCACTGATGTTGCTTCATGGTTAGCATGACTCCAATTTAAATTGTTTCTACCTTGTCGTACCTCTGTAATTCCTCTATATAAAACATACTTCTAAAACTCTTCTATGCTTTCATTTCATCTAATTTTCATACTTCTCACGAATGACTCTCATTTATTTCCAGGGTCGTGGTGGTCTGGGCTCCATCTTTGTGTGGGCGTCGGGCAACGGGGGCCGTGACGGCGACAACTGCAACTGTGACGGCTACACCAACAGCATCTACACCCTGTCCATCAGCAGCGCCACGGAGAACGGGAAGGTTCCGTGGTACTCCGAGGCCTGCTCCTCAACACTGGCCACCACCTACAGCAGCGGGTCCGGCGGAGAGAAGCAAATAGTAAGTGTCTGCCTTGCTTGGAGGAACGTCACCCTTTGTTGAAGGAAAATCAGTCCATACAGTTACACTAGAAACTCACAATCAATAAATGTACACATTGGACTCACAATCAAGCAACTTGGGTTCGAATCCCAGAATTGTCAGTGGTCCTGTTTCATTAAAAAAAGCAAATAATAAGTATCCACCTTTCTTGAAAGAACGTCCCCCTTTTGTGGAATGAACATCAGGTCATACTGTTAAGCTAGAAACAAATAGTAAGTGTATATCATGCTTGAAGGAAGTAGTGTATTAAATATGCCTAATGGTATTCTGTAGTGTAGTAGATCATGGTTTAACCATCAACTCTTATTAAAGTATGAGACCACAAGTAGCATCTGTGAGCTTTAACATTATTATCGTTCAGACAAAAAAACTTACTCCCCTATTATATTACAGAAGACAATGTAAAATCATACTTTATTTCTTTTATTACACACACACCACGAATGTGAAAACATTAACAAACAACATAACATCACAGAAATTACCATTTTAATCATTAATCCTCAAACAGGGAAGAAAAACTAGGTTATTTTGTTTATTGTATATGACGTCATAGAGCTTTTACAACCCATTTTCTATCACTTGTGTGGGCGGAACCTTTGATCTTAAGTGAAAAGCATGTTTAGAATAGCTGTACAATTACAATAGAATGACATTTGTCCTCACTGACTTTTGTCCTTTGTCAGTCATTATTATTCGAAGTGTTCAAAGCCTGACTAAAATCATTGATTCTTAAATTGTAATCCATTTATATCACGCATTCAATTTCACAGCAACCTTTACAATGTGGTAAAATTGATGATAGCAAATTAAGTAGTGATCTTGCCTTTTTCATGGCCCGTTACAAATTTAGAATTCATTTGAAAAAGACATTAATGTTTGACAAGCGTATTCATTATAAGCCGCATTTGATAGCTGCTGTGACTGAGATTTTAGAATTAAGATTTGAGCATTATGAAATAATTGTTGGCAAAAATATTCAACTCGGCTAAAACATCTGAAAGCTGTACCTAAAATGGTGACACACCAAGGTGATATTTTCACACTGGTTATGATATTTTCACACTGGTTATGATATTTTCACACTAGGTATGATATTTGCACACTAGTTATGATATTTTCATATTAGATAAGATATTTTTACACTAGTTATGATATTTTCACACTAGGTATGATATTTTCACATTAGATAAGATATTTTCACACTAGGTAAGATATTTTCACACTAGGTAAGATATTTTCGCACTAGTGATACTTTCACACTAGATATGATATTTATCATGTATATTTCTCTTGCACACAGAAAGATGAGGAACGTTACATTTGTTATGTTTATGCACGTCTATCTTCAGCATTGTTTGTGTGTACTGCAGGTAACCACAGATCTACGTAAAGGTTGCACGGAGAACCACACGGGGACTTCGGCCAGTGCTCCTCTGGCAGCCGGCATCATTGCACTGGCGCTACAAGCAAAGTGAGTCGCTGTACTCTTGTATCTCTCATAATATTGACAGCAGCACTTGTCGGGCCTTATGTGAAAATCATATAGAGACACACTCGCTTCGTATCTCGATGAAGTCAAGTCGGTTCTGACATCATTCTGTTGTCCTCGCCTAATTACTGATGTCACAGAGACTGGTATGCTTACACCCTGCGCCAGATCATCCCCAACTGTTAAATCTGAAAGTCTATGAAAATCTATGAAAATCTATGAAAATCTATGAAAATCTATGAAAATTCCATCTTTCAATTGAAACAATTGCCATACTACTTACTCACACAATAAATGACAATGCTGTATCATACAAACTTTCAGCAGCACTTTCAAACATTCTAATGATGCTACAAGCAAAATCTATGAAAATTCCATCTTTCAAACGGAAACAATTGCCATACTACTTACTCGCACAATAAATGACAACGCTGCATCATACAAACTTTCAGCAGCACTTTCAAACATTCTAATGATGCTACAAGTAAAGTACTTACCGTAATTATTCTCATCATGTTCTAGCAGCTGCCATCATTGCATTGCCGCAAAGCTTTTTACAAGCAAACTGAATCTCGGTAGTTTGCAATGATATAATTAAACTTTTGAAAGTTTTCAAATTTGGAAATCTGCATTGTGCTCAACTGATCGCTTCATTGCAGCCCACTGCTGACTTGGCGGGATATGCAACATCTCGTGGTGGAGACCGCCAAACCTGACAATCTTATCGCCAACGACTGGGTCGTTAATGGCATTGGGAAAAAGGGTAAAGTGAACCTCAGCTTTCCTTTAGCTTCAGTTATCATGGTTATGATTCCTAACAATTGATAGTATTTATTTATGAAAATGTAAAATAATATATATTTGCTAAATTGACTGTCCCTTTAAAGGCATAATATCACAGTTGATAGACCCGTATAAACGGACAAACGAATTTCGATCTGAGACTAATTACGCTTGATTTATCCACCCAAAAGTTGTTATTTAGTGATGTACTTA
>JAUTBV010140959.1:0-11339 GCA_032361325.1 Lepetodrilus fucensis
TCAATAAAGAAGGAACACAGAGGTAACACAGAGGCAGCACAGAGGCAACACAGAGGCAACACAGAGTCAATACAGAGGCAACACAGAAGGAACACAGAGCAGCACAGAGGCAACACATAAACAATACAGAAGGAACACAGAAGCAACACAGAAGGAACACAGAGACAATAGAGGCAACAAAGCAACACAGAGGCAATACAGAGGCAACACAGAGGCAACACAGAGGCAATACAGAGGCAGCACAGAGGTAACACAGAGACAACAGAGCAACACAGAGGCAACACAGAGGCAATACAGAAGGAACACAGAGGTAACACAGAGGCAGCACAGAGGCAACACAGAGGCAATACAGAGGCAACACAGAAGGAACAGAGCAGCACAGAGGCAACACATAAACAACACAGAAGGAACACAGAAGCAACACAGAAGGAACACAGAGACAATAGAGGCAACAGAGCAACACAGAGGCAATACAGAGGCAATACAGAGGCAATACAGAGGCAATACAGAGGCAACACAGAGGCAATACAGAGGCAACACAGAGGCAGCACAGAGGTAACACAGAGACAACAGAGCAACACAGAGGCAACACAGAGGCAATACAGAGGCAATACAGAGGCAACACAGAGGCAACACAGAGGCAACACAGAGGCAATACAGAGGCAACACAGAGGCAGCACAGAGGCAGCACAGAGGTACATGGAGGGACTCCCACACCTGAGGAAGTCTAATGACAAACACATTAGAGCCTTCCTGCTTATCCTGCTGCCTTCCTGAAGGAATCTCAGGAGGGAGCAGTGCGGTGATGACCTTTCAACACAGCATACCTTATTGTCTTCTCTGTATTACATGCAGCTGATGCACTGTGTATACAGCACTACATCTCTGCTACATACTACACCTTACACACACACAGAACTATATTTTCAAGGAGTCATGTCAATTTGCCGACAATACAATTCATTCAATTTCTTTAATTTCAGTTCAAGTTAGTTCAGGTTTTTCATACAACTCTTACGCCTACATGTTGTATGCACCAAATTTGACAATTAATTTAAAAAAGAAATCTATTTCAGAAAAAAAAAATCATTTAATGTGTCGAAAGAATTTGACTTTCAAAATATGCTTGGGTTTACACACAGATAATGTAAAAGAACATAATGGATTAGGTGTTCCTCATCTCTCCCTGAAGTCTAAAAACACCTACACTGCTACCACTATAACTGACAAATCTGCACTAGAAGCCCTGCACTACCACCACCTAGTTCACCCCCACATCCAACCACTCCAACCATCCACCCTACTACAGCAGTCTTGTTTTCACAAGCTACAGCAACGGCAGGAGAAAATACTGGATTTACCCTTGATGTCCCATTGCACTAAAAGCCTAATGTCCAGCAGATGACCGACCAGATTCCTGACCACTATCGGCATTCGTCTGAAGACTCCAGGGTTGGCCAACATCGCTGCATTATCTGACCATCATTACAGTGTCCACCCCAAGGAGGTATGCTGGATACATCTCCTGGCATCTTCACATTTCAGACAGCACTTAATTCAGAGATGATGTCCCTTTGAGATGTTTCATCCCAGCTAATTCACATCGTATGATAATAAAAGCCGGCCTGCTGACATGTTAATACAGGCCAGCTCAAGGTGGATCCAACCCGCTGACCTTTCCTACAGAGGAGACTATATCATATATTGGACACCTGGGAAGACCCTATCTAACTCCCCTTCAAAGTATACAGATCCTACATACCGTTAACACTTGTTTTACAAAACGGACAACATGAAGCGATTACTTTGGTCTGATGGATTGCAGGGAAAAGAATTTCCAGATGCAGTTGAAACTGTTTTAAGGCATTATGCATGGAAGTGGAATTTGAAGTGCGGTACTTAAACATAAAATGTCTCCTTCAAGAGGATTAAAGAATAGGACTCTACATCACCAGTATGGACAGGGAGACCGACCACCCATTCCTTGTGGAACAGAAGTGGTCCATAAGATGTTCATAAGTGATCAGCTTACTAATGGAGGATCAAAATGACATGTCAGAGGTTTGAAACCATCAAATCTCCACCAAGGTCATCTACTTGACATGGGAGTCATAGGACAACAGCCAAGTTCTCAATGTTTAATTTCCCCTAAAAATCACTATTCTCAAACATTCTATATTTCCGCAGTTCATCAGGTCCTGGAGAAAATTACCATAGACATCCATTTTCCCATTAATTACCATCAACATTTGAAAAGGCTTGACCCTTGTGCATCTGATCCCAGTGAGTGACAGTATCAGCTAATGTGGGCAGTAATAAAGTCAGCAGATTAGCATGTCTGGAGTGGTCAGTCACTACAGCCAGCCTGTCCACTCCCAGGTCAATGCATACATCAGCCCATTAGAACCATTATCCTTATGAATTTTCACGCAGTTGATGAGATTGAAAATGAAGGAACTCGGACCTAATCTTCAAAAGTGTCATCTTAGATTCACGGATTAACATCCCGTTATTGAATTTTCTTTTGTATCCATTCATTCATATAACCATAAATGAGTATATAATATGTTTGGATACAACCATAAATGTCACACAAAGACGTTTCATATCTAGATGGTGGTAATAATCTGGAAACTGTCATAGAAGGTTGAGAAGCAATTACTTGATAAGACTTGTAAGAAATTCAAACCCGCTCCACCAAATTGTTTTCACAGGTGACTGCTCATGTTGTTGATTATATTTTCACTGCAGTCCCGCAGTCCTGCAGTCCTGAGTGCTGCAGTACCTCTCATGCTGATTGAGTCTTAGAAACCATTTAAAACTTTTATTCAAGAGATAAATTGATCTTGAAAGTGCTTGCGAGAGAACATGCTATTTCCAGCACAACTATTAACCAACTTAGAAAAGAACTATCACAAACATGGACGAGCAGTAATTATAGTAGAAAATCTCTTGCAATGAAGTCACTGTCACTCCGTCAATATAATTATGTCCCTTGAGTGGGTTCTTACTTGACTTGAGTTACAAATACACTTGATTAATTCTTCTTTATCCGACAACAAAATGTCCCGAGCAGTCTTGTGGCGATATTGACGCAGCACACAACTTGTATTTTCTCTTCAGAGTCGCACGTCTACCTACCACAATATAATTAAAACTTGATTCACCACTCGCCATGAACACCAACCTTCAGGCAGTTCATTTTCTGCTCGAAGATAACCGTTTCTAAACAACAGTTACCAGTTTACCACGAAAGGTAATCGCGCTGCGTCCCTCCACAAATAACTGTCAAATTACCACTGTGTCTGCTTGGTTCCAGCTACTTGCCCAGAGATATTTTCACTTCAAACAGGTCAGGGAAGAAATCAGTGTTCCGCGATTTTCGTATCTCTGCCAAAACAGTGTAACAGTAAAACCTACCGATGCTTAAACTTCCCCAAACACGGCTGCTTTGGGAAGTTTTTGTGAAGGATTCTTTCCAACTAAAGTGACGTTTCCTTGAAGGGTTTAGGAACGTGACTTGGAAAACACGACCAGTCTGTGATGGGATTTCACATCCATGACTCCAATCTCAGATTACTTTGTAAAATAAGCAAGAAGTGATCCTGGTGCTCACTGCCCTCCAATGTATGGGTCCAATGTATGGGCAAAGTATTGACTGACTTCCAGAGCGTCCAAGCTTTGGCTGGTCCCAGTTAGTCTACGTTGTGTGTGTGAGTCCAGCCAGGCAATCAGACGAAAGAAACACTCCAACACGGATTCAACAATGGCATCACTAATTCCAATGCAAACCCAGTTTCTTCTCATATTTTCTTACAACTCATTTCAATCTTACAATATTCATCAACATTACTTTAAGAAAATACATAATTTAAAGAGAAAATATGCCTTTAATACAATCTTAAATTGCAAACTTCTAATACCAAGTAAACTAATATTTTCTTTGGTAGGAAAGTGTTTTTATTAAACATCAAGACATATATTTAATGTATTCAAAGATTACATGACTAGTGGTTTTTTTTATAACTATTCTTTTATTATACTGATAGAAATATAAACTTACACATATTACAAAAAATAAGTCAAAAACAGTCAAAAAAGTCAATAATGGTAAATTTGATCAATTATCAAATATAGTAATAAGTGTCATGCAATCTAAAATTGCATAATAATGATTCAATCATAAAATAATTATCTCTAAAAATCCATGTGTCATAAAGATAGCAATATAATTTATCTACACCAATCAGACTTCCTGTTTGCTGGGCACCTGGTGATGGCAGCCAAATTGTCCAGAGGACTTAATCAAGTGGCCACTGGTCATAATAGACTGACCACAAGACACAATGACTCCCTTGGCCCCCTGGGCTATAACTGTCAATATCACAACTCGCCCTGTGGTCAGTTACGTCACGATTGTCTCACGTGTAAACACTCCGGATAAGGCTATCTTCCACGCAACTATTAACTAGATATTGCGCCAGTGGCCATGCCGTCTATGGTTAGTTAATAGAGGATGAATTTCCTGGACCAAGGATTGTTATCCTGTCAGTGAGACATGGGGTTGTTATTTATTGCATTGTGAGGAATGACCGCCATAAACACTCAGTGGCAAATAGCCCATGGAATAATTAATATGGTGGGATGTATGTCAGCTCCATTCATGCAACTGCTAATGTTCTCACAAACATCCAGCCTCAGGCAGTTAACTTCCAAAGACAAAGGTACAGATCTGTTGTACAGAGTTGAATAATGATTAGAACAAGGGGACATTTGTTGCAGTATAACATTTAATAGTGTGTACTACAAAATCTTATGGAAATAAGTTGGGTAATGTGATTACATCAATGATCAAAACAAATGTATATTTATATTTTTAAAAATGTGACAAATTTCTTTTCAGAAAAAGGTTGAAACCAAATGTTATTCGTTTGTATGGACTGCATAAAACAAATAAAACATTGCAGAAAGAAAAAAAGTGTCACAAACAAAAACATGATAAAGTATTGTAATAATGTGAGTTTCAAAATTGAAAAAAAAGGCAATATATGCTATTTATTATGAATATTAAAATCTTTATTGAACTTATAAAAACAGATGAAAAATGTCTTTATTCTTAAATTTATTACATTTCTATATTACGTTGGAAACAGTATAATTTTACGACCCACTGTTACCAAATCTCGCAACATTTGGTAGCTGTTATTGCTGTTGTACATGGCAGTACGTACATAGTTTGGATTTATGCTTTAGAGTACACATGCACCTTGTTCTGGCTTGAATCAATGCCTTATCAGCAAGTAATAAAAAGTTCCCTGTCAATAAAACCTACACAAAAATGTCCCTGTTCCTTACAAAAAGACCAACATGGGTAATAGCAATTCTCTCCTACTGGTATACCTATCTGCTGCATCTCTCATATTTTTTCCACTCCTTATTTTCTGTAAGTAACGACATAATGCTCTAGGTATTGTTTTCTGTAAGGACATGATGTTCTAGGAGTAAAATTCCACAGAATCTATTCTGAAATCTCAACCTTGACATTTCACTATTTTATCGTCTTCATTGTGCGACCGAGGATAACATGATGATGTACCGAGCTGATCAGAGCTGGAAGCAGAGTCTTCTTCCAAGACACTTGACTCAATGTGACAGTGAATGAACTCATGACATTGTCACGTTACTCTTTACACGCCACTCACACACATGTAACCCAAGTCTTTTGAAAAACGTGAGAGTTCCACAACTATAAAATGCTTGGCTGTAATAATAACGTTATGAGCTTAGAGACGTTACAGCTACTCGAAAATGAAGTAAAAATTGATCCACGCAGAGTATTTTGAAGAAAGGAAATTGTGATCCGGAAAAAAAATGACATGCAAATCTGAAAGTGATCGAAAATACTCAGACGACATGGATCATTTGTAAATAAAAATTGTTGAATTATTTCCTTCAGGATGTGGGGACTCGGGGCATGATTTACAAGCTATGGGGGTAAATTCTGACACAAATTTCCAATGATAGAAGTCTATTGGATAAAGCAGAATTACTCTGTCCATGAGACGACCAAATTGGTTTAGCAGCGAGGACAGGGCAGCGATGGTGGAGACCCGCAAACACTCAGCCTTTTCATTTAGTCCATTCTCAGGACGACCAGGCGCTCGCGGCCCACCATTGATTATCGGCGAATGAGAATAATTTGATTTTGCATAAGCTTGTAATGCCAGTGTATATTTTGATAGCGGGGGATGATCCTACACTTCCATAGCAACTACCTGCAACATGCCATTTATCGGCCATTTTCAACAGGTTTCACACATGCATGGCACTGCATTAAAGATAACCCATCATTGGGCAATCATTTCATACCCTTCCCAGAACACAATCTGGCGGAGGCCTTGGATGATCAGTCAGTGTGAAGACGGACGCACGCTTTATCTTACACAGTCCTGCAAGCATTATTAACGTCATCAACTCCTTTGATTGCTTTTATTACACTCTGCACCGCTCTATCTTAAATGAAGATCTATATTAATATGATGAGATCCTGTGATGCAGAAATAACCGTTCCTAGAGATTCGTGGCATGACCGGCGATATCGTACTTTCTGGACAACTAATGGTATCTACTTAATCAGATATAGCCACACATGCATGTCTATATTCGATGTCTTCAACTTTCAAGACCACCTTAATGCCATGTACAAAAAAAAAGCTACACATAGGATCAATTGAAGTGATACAGTAATTTTACTTGATTTTTAAGATGAATATCACACATGATGGTAATTTTACATGATCATTTTTCACACAAATTTAGTTTTCTCAAATATGTTTTTAAAAAATGTAAAAAACAATCTTTGGTCATATTTGTCTCTTATAAACGTTTAAGATTCAGATTGATTCATTGCCTGGCACTGCTGAAGAAATCTTTCACCCATATGCGACTATCAAGATTCAGAAAGCATACAATATTATCCAGCACACATATGGATGATAACTCCTCAGAGATTTGCGCTGATGGGCAACAAGTGTACCGTCAGCTGTTACGTATCCTGATCTGTGTCAAACACTGGAGCAATTAACCCCATCCTGGGCCACTCAAGGGTCCATCAAACTTATGCAAGAACAGCTAAACAAACTATGAATCCTGAAGCAGAACAAATACTGTTTACGCAGTCCAGATTGTAAGCTGAATGGCTGCCCAGCCAGCCAGAGGCTGCTTGGAGCCTTCAATGTAACAGTTATGTTGTAAAGCTAACTCGGACATTTATGATTTATATCAAAATATGAACAAACTTACACTCTCTGTTAAATAGCAGGTACATCAATGTAACAGTAAAGCTGACATTTAGTAATTAATATAGTAAGATATAAAAGATTTCTGCCTTCTTTTTTTCTCTCACAATGGCTATCATACATCAATGTCAAATAAACAAGTTGTAAAGTTATCTTTGAACATTTCGGTTTAACAGAAAGTGAACACATTTTGATCTTATTGTCAACAACAAGTATTTGGAGGGATGAGTCAATTCATTTAAAATATTTTAGATTTATACTAGAAACTGGAAAATTAACATAATTGTATTACAGCAGGTAGTTCCAGAGTTGATATAGTCAACTTACAGTCAACTCATTTACAGACATTTCAGATTTATAGATAATGACAAATTTACATCTTCATATTTACAGCATGTATTTCAAGGCTTTACAAACTTACTGTTAAGTACTTCACACTTCTTGACATTGGTAAGAATACTAAGTACACATTCTATGATCATAAAATTCTTTGAGCTGTTTCAAGTGAGTGATCTTAAATGGATGAAACAGTGCTACTAGCGAACACTCATAAGTCAGGATCTACTCGAGATGCAGCTAAAAATAGTGCATTCCTTTGGTGAATGATTTAATCTAGGTATACTGCAGGAAACTGGTCAGGTTTGGTATTAATTAACAATGTAATTAACACTTTCTATTCTGCGGGGGAGTGAAATAATCTTCTCAGTATCAATAATTTAATAAATTCATATTAATAAAAATACATACAGATTTAACATATGAGCTGTCAGAATTCATGAATAGAAATAAAATTGCATTCTTGAAACCGTAAGATGAGTAATGAAAATTCAATATGGTTAGTATTGAATCCATGAATACAAGGCCTAGGAGATGGCATATGTAGGAAATAAATATTCTTTAGTTCTATGCTGCCACAACTTAATGAATTGAGACATGACATAAAAAGAAAAGCAATGAATTTAGTCTTGAAGTCCTGTTTGGCTATTGAACACCATTTCACAATCTTGACAATGAAATTGCTAAATTTCAGAGCCAATCCTCACCCAAGTAAAACCAATGTCAATAGTTCTGCATCACTCCTGACATAAAACGCAACACGCCCACCACCAAAAAACTTTCCTCATAACTTATGTTGTTAGACATTGCGTCAATCCAATGACATATGAACTGTCTGGCCACACTTTCACACCAATAAAAAAATCTGTATGCAAGATCTTAAAAGTTCTCCTTGTCATGCCTCGCCTTAAATCAAAGCTTGCTCACAGCAACATGTGCGCAGTCTTAAATCAAAGCTTGCTCATATTAACATATATAAGAATTGTTCCTTGTTCGTAAATAAATATGTGTCTACAGTAGTGATACAAGCTTGACTATCTCAGGACTATTTGTTATTGGTACTGTTAGATGCATGCACGATGTGAATGGCTACAGCAAGTGCACTGATGTCAAATACAAAGTTCTTTGGCTAACAGTCAATGAACTGGAATATAGTACTGTGACTAGCAATAAACAAGACTTTTTAAACAGTGTGTACATCTGTCATGATTATCATGATGCAGCCTGATTTTAGAACAAATATCAATTCCATCTCTACTTTGTCCTTCATAATTGTTAATTTCAGTTCTACTCTTAATTTCATCCTATTTTCGTAGCACACTATGTTAAGACTGTCAATTAACCATCCAATATATATTCTAATCACACATTTCAATATTTCCAAATATCTCGAGATGACAAGTATACTCAATGACAAGTATACTCAATGACAAGTATACACAATGACAAATATACTTTACATATGACATCTGTATGTAATAAGACTGCATGTAAAATTGAAATTGGACAAGTGGAAGACGAGACCGTGTGGATAATATGTCACCAGACACTTGACAACTTACAACTTCCATCCGCTTGACCCAGACTGTATAATATATAGTCAAGCTGACCACAATAAGATGTGATGTACAACCCCTCCCACTCCCTCCCTCCCTCTCCCTCCCTCGCTCCTCAAGCCTTGAATAGTATTCATCTCCAGAGGAGTCTATGGCTAGATGACGTAACAAGTACTGACTTACCTTTAGCGATAAATTGAGCCCCAGAGTCGCAACCATCCAATCCAGAGGTTCCTAGTGAGGCAGATACTCCACACAGCAACAAACACACGGCCACCAGTGGACCCATGTCCAGCCGTACTGTCCTATACACTGACCCAAGCTTACTCATGTTGATACTACCTCCACGACACAAGAAACTCCTGTAGACAAGATGTTCGCTGATAACTGCTTGCAAGCAATTAAGATGTTAATTCATTCTGTTTATCTTGATAACTACTGCTTGTCATTTCATCTCCCTTTGATGTTAATGTTTCAAAATGTTTTGTAATTAGAAAACATGAAATTTAATCCGTTGTAAAGGAGTTCACTCAAAAGATTTTCTTGTGAATTTCACTGATGAATGTCGTCCGAGGAATAATTAGAATTTCATTTCTCAGGGGGGAAAAAGTTAAGAAATCCAACTGCAATTCTGTTAATTATCAAAAGTGCTTTCAGATAAATCACATCCAGAAAATATTCACGAAACAATTCCAACACACATTTATGATTTCTGAATCTTCAGCGATATATCCGCAGTCATTAAGCCCCTAGTCGTTAACTCCGGCGAAACGATTTACGAGTTCCTCTCGTCACAACTCCCGCGAAAGAAATCCTGTTTTCAATCGACACGGTCCTCTTATATTAGATTTCCGCAGCTGGTTGGTGCCTGTTGATGTTTAGAGCATGTGACTGGGCTGCAGCATAGGACGGGAGGTAGGACTGGCAAGCGGAGGACGGCTGACCCTGTGTGTATGTAGAGCACAAGGCTACTGGAGTCTCTAGCTGTGGATCTCCCTGACTCCTCCAAGCTACTGGGGCCAGCTAGCACTACAGTACATGTCAGTCTCCTGTGAAGGCCTAGGGCACCCACTGCCTTATAGTCCAATTAGCATAGGATGAGGGTATAGGAGCCTTCTAGCCTGGGGGCTGTTTCCACGCTCAGTAGGTCTAGCTTTACCCTTAATTATTCAATCACCGAGCGCTCTTGTTTTAAAAAAGATCCAATTATGAATGGCAGAAACAGCTTCTGAAATCAACGCGCACAATCCTGGATATTTTTTGTTATAAGTAAACATCCACTTAGAAAATTCCTTCCAGTTTGCCTTCTACTTCATGTTTCTTGAGGTTTAGTGAAATTGAGTGGATGAATTTCTTGAGAGCAAATGTTCGTGATGATGGATCTAAGCAATCTTTCAGAAGGGGATCTCTCAGGTGAAAACTCAGACAGACGTAATATCCACTGCTGGCTCTCTTCAGTTACACAACCTTCAGTCAAGTCTTCACTTCGCGATCACGATCTGTGGACAAAAGCAGATATATAGTTGAAATGTCAGAACAACCAGAACACATACAAGTGAACTATTACATAAAAGAAAGAGAATGTCAGCATTTGCCAGAAAAATACAATAATTTGCAAAACCTTTGTAAAATATGTCAGACAGGGTTAAACCCTCGATCACAATCATTATCAATGGAGACAGGGTAAAATAACATGTAAGTAAACTGAGAGGTAAGAGGCATAATTTGACGACCTGGGACACTGATGCTGAAGTAATGTACAGGTCTGAGGGTATCTGAGGTGACTACAGGACTGTGAGGAGGCTGGGATGGCACTATGGTGAGACTGGAGGGCTGGGAGGGCACTATAATTACTGGAGACTGTGAGGGCACTATAATGAGACTGGAGGCTATGAGGGCACTATGATGAGACTGAGATGGCACTATGATGAGACTGGAGCCTGGGATGGCTCTATGGTGAGACTGGAGTTCGGGAGGACACTATGATGAGACTGGAGGCTGTGAGGGCACTATGGTGAGACTGAAGGGCTGGGATGGCTCTATATGGTGAGACTGGAGCTCGTGAGGACACGATGATGAGACTGGAGGCTGTGAGGGCACTATGGTGAGACTGAAGGGCTGGGATGGCTCTATATGGTGAGACTGGAGC
>JAUTBV010140981.1:0-11338 GCA_032361325.1 Lepetodrilus fucensis
GTATATATATAAGTGAATATATATATATATTAACTAACACAGCTTTGCTGATTGGTTACTTTCAGAACATTGGTAATTCCATCGGTCAATTTTGTTTCCGGCTTCATATCATGGAATTTGCTCTCGTGACCCAATAGTTTCATGGCACATTGAATGCTTTAAATGACTCAAAATTCATTCCTCAAATGTTTATTTGTGCATGCATGCTTTATAATTATTAATCATTAAATATATATATATATACATTTATTTCTGGAATGTAGTTTTAATTAACAATGTCAGTTAACCTTATTTAATTTCTAAGTTAACATGAACAAGTTTCACTGCCAGTATAGTGTTAAATATAATTACTAATTATTAATTAACTCTCGAGCTTCTTATTAGCTACAAAAGCCTTCAGTACGGTTGTACTGCTTACATTATAATACTATTTCATTCTATATTATATACATATGGCTACATTCATCCCTTGGCATACTCCCAAGCTAACTAATTGCTCAATTATATGACCCATGTCAAATTCTAATTCAAGCCGAGTAATAATGATTTTATTATTCGACTCAGAAATAGAAAGCTCGCAAGACACAAGGGGATATCAGGGTCACCAGAAGACCAAGATGGCCAATGTATTGAAACCCAATCTGATCCTGATGAAAAGGCCGCGTGCATAATAAGCAGGCGAGTCTTGTACCAGAGGCTGTAGAACTAGCATCATTGCATGCATCTCTATTGGACTTGAAATTCCACGGTGGATTGTACAAGGGCTAATTTCGTCATCACGATGAAGTCGCCGGATAATTGCTTGCTTCCCAGATTCACAGGCCTGGCCCATATGCTTAAAGCCTTTAAAGGACCACGCCAAAATGCTTCATAAGACTCCATAGTATCGCCATCGCATTGAATTCACTTGAGACCGCCCGATCCAAGACGATACAATCCACTTGTATCTTGCAGTCGAGGGTTCGCAGTTCTGATGTTAGGGAAAATCATTTGGCTTGTCGAGAGACGGGGAGTTTGGAGAGATAGACAGAGGGGGAGAAAGGAAAGGAGACTCAGTTCGGACAAGAACCCAGCTGAGAAAAATCGAGACTCGAGTCGCCGGAGAATCACCAGGGATTAATCACGAGCGCGATGATACAAGATTTTCCACACGCTGCTTGATGATCTATAAATCCAATTTGTACGAGAAATCACGAAGAATTATTCCACGAGTGAGAGGGAGAGTGAGAGGGAGCGACAGACCTAGAGATCTTGGACTAGGGCTACGTATAAGTCCGCGTGGAATACCGCTATAAACATCTTCTGTGATTGTTGAATAAACGGATGACCCTGATTAGATAGGAAAATCAGATTGTCAGCCCCTTGTGTCATCATAAAGCACTAATCTTGTTAGTTACCGTCACTGAACATTAACCTCATTAATTACAGACGCTAAATTATATTTGCATTTAAAACAAATTTCAGTCGTGCTGGATTTATGATAGATATGTGTGGTATTGTTTGATTGTTATTGTGTGTGTGTGTGTGTGTGTGTGTGTCTCTGTGTGTGTGTGTGTGTGTGTGTCACTCTGTGTGTGTGTGTGTGTGTGTGTGTGTGTGTGTGTGTACACGCGCGCGTTTGTTTGTGTGTGCCTGTGTGTGTTACTTTTGGAAGGGTGTAGTAATTACTACAAACCAAGCATTTCATATTTTTCTATTGGAATTTTAGTCTAATTGAGATAAATCATTTGCATTGCTAATTGCTTGCGTATGCTTGCGTATGCTTCCTTTCCAAGTATCCGTGCATTATATTTAATTAGTATATTATGCTACAAGAGCATTCAGTACGATTGTACTGCTTAAATAATACTAGTTGGTTTGTTACCGTAGTGATTATCCCCAAATGATAATAATACTATATTTAATATAGGACTGATTTGTTTAAGAGTGACATTCCTGTAGCAAATAGATAAGATAGTCAGGTGCATAACAATAACATTTCGTTTGGTTGGGGAAGGAGTGTGGTGGCACTATTTTCATAATCAAATTTTTGAAAACATTTCTTTGGGTAGGGCTATACTAAGTCGAGTGTAATCAGCACACTCAAGTAAAAGCGAATCGTACTAGGGATCCAGGGATTGTAAAACAATAACAGTTTTCTTGTGTTATTTTTAAGAGACTGATTCGACAAAACCGGATACCAAAAGGTAAAGAGCATTAATCCACAATGACAATGTTCTCTAGTATCCGATATTGTTGCTGTATTTCTCTCAAACATCACATTTCTAGAACTATAAAATTTCCTTTATGAGCTGTCTATATTAGAAAATCAATGCCCAAATGCACATGTACTCGTGTTTTCATGTAGCCGACAAATATTGCACCATTTGCAGCTTCCTGGTAGCTTTTTACAGCTATCAATCACCACAAACATAACGTTTGATTACCATTCATTAATTATTCATCATTATAATCAATAGAGCCAATTTTGGCACTTAACGGCCATCCAAGCACGACCATGATTTGGCTCCCGTCAACCAAGTCCATTAGCAATCTCAGTTTGGCCACAGTGGGAGGGATGAACATGTACTAGTTAGTTGTTACAGTGCTTTTCTTGACAAAATAGGCGAATTACGTTTACCATGAAGCAAAGGTAACATCTCTAGATAGCTGATAGCATTGGTGCCACCTTTATATGTAGTTTTCATTCGTCAATATATATGCTGCTTCAGGGCTAGACTTGATTTGTGCAGCAATAGGAGCACGCATAATTTACCTGGGAGACTATTCTCGAAATGTTCTTGCGATCTTTTAGCCTGAGAACACAAGTAACATTTTCATAGTCATACTGTATGACTCTTGTTGCTAGTTTCCTATCACTGTCACAATCTATTATCTGTCATGTATATTCTAATGTATACATTTTATTAGTGTATATATTAATATTAATATATTCCCCTATCATTTCACAACGCATTAACTGTCATATTTCAATGCGAAGATATTATTTGCTATTTTCCCACCGGTATCTGTCATATTGTAATGTAGTATGAAGACATTCATAGGGTCTTTAGTAATGTAAATCAGTCACTATCGTTATGTCTACACTATATCATTACAAACAATATATCTGTTGTTATAGAGTACTAGTGCATAAAGAGCAAAGCTCGCCTGTTGTAAAAGTCAATATTTCTTTAGAATTACAGTCAATGACAAAATACAATTTCATCCTTACACATATTGATTCCAGAAATCTTAATCGGCCAACCTCAATAAAGCATTATCCATTACGTAATTGTTTCTAAATGACATGTCATTGGCTGTTTTACCATTGTGGTGACATCACCGCCCATTGTGATAGCCCATTGTAATATCACAACCCATTGTAATATCCCATTGTAATATCACCACCCATTGTGATATCCCATTGTAATATCACCACCCATTGTGATAGCCCAATGTAATATACCACCCATTGTGATAGCCCATTGTAATATCACCACCCGTTGTAATATCCAATTGTAATATCGCCACCAATTGTAATATCGTGATAAAAATATAAATTGGTCATTCATTTTCTTCTTTGTTTTATTTTTTTGTTCATTTGGATTTTAGAATGACTCGTTGTAATAATAACAATGTCACCTCGTATATCAACTTTCTCTGATAAAGTAATTCTCTGGTTTGATTTAACTTGTATTAAATCATATTGATATATATGTAATATCAACAGACACTTAGATCAAACTGTCTAACGACAATACTGCAATTTCACACTTCAGCCTCCCAATAATATTCAATTATGAATAAATGTTTTAAACCGCTACAAATATAAATTGGGTTTCTAGCCACATGATAATCGCTTTCACTTGGAAACTTTGCTAACATCTAGTTATTTCCAATGGTTCATAATCCCAAAGATAATGTATGCCCATGGTGTTCTGATTGCATGGAGATCAAAATTCACAAGTACCGCTGCACCTGCAAATACCAATTGTCTCCTCTGTAGCTAAAACTCACGCCTAGTTCTGATCTAATTAGGGGCCCAGCAGGGGTTCTTAAAGGGGCTCGGGCTGAGGGTAATCAGATGGGAGGAGAGGGAAGGTTCGATGTAACAGACCACCAAAAAACGAAGAGAATTTTAATTATCAGTTAGATCTACATATGACATTGTTTCATTATGACTTATTTGTGTTGTATATCTATTAATTATTGGCTTTTAATTTGTGTTGCATTATATTAATATTGAGTATATAATTATTTAGCTTTTTCAAGAAAAACAGTTATAATCAACTTAATAAATGATTGGGGTGATTGAGTGTGGAAACAAATATTTTAATTTATTTATTATTAATATTATTGTAGTTTGATGCAGCAACAGTTGTATAACACACACACTGAGGTCATACTAAGTTATAACATGAACGAATATACAGTAACTAATATCACACACACACACACATACACATATGTATATATATATATATGTGTGTGTGTGTGTGTGTGTGTGTGTGTGTGTGTGTGTGTGTGTGTGTGTGTGTGTGTGTGTGTGTGTGTGTGTGTCTGTGTGTGTGTGTGTGTGATATTTAGTAATGTAATTTCACAAACTAAAGTAAAATGGTCATACCTTTATGCTTCTCCCTAAGATGACTGAAATAAGCAGGATCTTCGTGGTAGAAAAACCTCATGGTGTTGTCATATGGATAGGGAACGCCTGTAACAATGAATGTATAACTATATTGACTGTTATTTCTCAAATTTTCATATTTCTTTTATTCAAATTCAACAAAATATTAAGTGGTAAACATGTAACTTCGTCCTTTTATACAATATTGGTATGACGTCATATTTCTTTATATTTCCAGATTAATTATTGCATTCCTGATCAAATTCAACATAACATTCAGTGGTACATACTTAACACATAACCTCGTCCTTTAACACATTGTATTGTCGTTATTCTAGACTTACATACTCCAAAGATAATTTAATATTCAAAGTTTTAATATATTTACCATTTCACATTTTCTCCGGACACTATTGCTTCAATACTACAGTATAGATCGGCTTATTCTATTAACTGAATATACTGTTTAGTAGTGGTATGGTAACATTAGACTAAGTAGAACCCACCTTCCTGGGGGCTACCGTGGTTGCCAAACTCTGGCCTCGGGTATGTCGTACAAGGTCGCAAGTTCTCTGTAATAAGAACATATGCAGCTCTGAAGAATCTCCCATTAAGTATTACACAAATATAGATGCATGTATAATGATGAAACAAGTACAAAGGTGATGGTTTGATAATGTCACTGAATTACGACATCCTGTTACTATTATTGTATTCGGATTATGATCAAACGAGTCCAGTTAAAGAACTAGCAGGAGTTATTGTGCTATTCTTGAAATCAGTATGTGGTGTGTGTGTGTGTGTGTGTGTGTGTGTGAGAGAGAGAGAGAGAGAGAGAGAGAGAGAGAGAGAGGAGTGAGAAAAATAAGAGTAAGGAAAGAGATATGAGAGTGTGAGAGGTTGAGAAACAAAGAGAGAGACAGATAATTGAGACTGAGAGAGAAAGAGAGAGAGAGAGAGAGAGAGAGAGAGAGAGAGAGAGAGAGAGAGCGATAGAGTGAGACTGTGATATCAAACGTATATAGAAAGTGAACGAAGACATTACTACAGATATATTTGGTCCACCTGAAAACACTTCACCCCCTTCTTACATAAAGTACCAGATGGCGGAAGATCACACAATGTTCGATATATAATACGATTCCTTGTATGCTCTGCACTGACTTCATTCTCAGATTTCTAAATAAATTATCAAATATTCTACATCCCTTCTGATATTCCATTTCAAAAACAATAATATTGAAATAAGAATGTTAACAAAAAACAACGTAAACATATTCCTGCAGGTTAGACACAATTCAAACGTAACACGGTACTGTACAGTATAGCTCTTAAAACATTTCCCTAATATAAAACACGATATAAACTATGCGTAGACACATCTTCAAAGTGGGACGTCTTCAAACTGTTGGTGCCTCCGCTGGGCATGCCCTCAGTTGACCTTAAACCGGAAGTGAACCATCGACAGCCCTCCCACGTGAGATCAGAGCGAGAGAGCGAATCCTTGAAATACTGTAAACAATGTGTGGAGCTGGCAGTGCCACTCTCTGATGGATCGAGACCACACGGTGCGAGAATACGACGAGAAACGTAACCATGGGAACTACTGGAACCAATGGTCTAGAGTTGACACTGAATTAGCACCGTTCATAAACCAGTGGTTAAAAATCTGGGTACGTTGGGTTTATAGTCAATTGTCACATTGTTCAGTGTTGTCACTCAATGCTCTTTGAGTGGTGTTACCCGATGGTCTGTTTTCATCGTGAGACGGGCTCTTATCTGGTCGAATCCTCTTGGTTATAGTCTAAGAGCTGTATCTATAGTCGCACCTGCTGTGAGGTCGAAATCTAGTGCTGTACGTATGTCTTGGTAATCTACTAAGAACAGGAAGCTACAGCTAGCTTGGCAGTATTAATGAAAAAGCTATTATTGATCTGTGTAAAGTCGTAGGAAAGAACGTGTACGATTCTTATGCTTGTTCATTTCTTGTATACTCGTGTTCATGGCCATGTATACATGTCCAGACAGCATTTGGCAGCTTATGCGATAAAGTATTGATTATTTCAATATATCCTTTATATAGTCCTAACAATACTATTTAATAACATTGACCATTTGTTCAGATACAGATAGAATTGGTTCCATATTTGTTTAAACCTATCACAGAAAATGAACAAAGTCCATAATGACAAAGGATTTAATGTGAATTATTATCAGAATTTCGTTTTGAATATGATTTTAACGTATCACA
Source organism: Lepetodrilus fucensis (assembly GCA_032361325.1). Taxonomy (NCBI): domain Eukaryota; kingdom Metazoa; phylum Mollusca; class Gastropoda; order Lepetellida; family Lepetodrilidae; genus Lepetodrilus; species Lepetodrilus fucensis. The sequence continues at coordinate 6,858 of JAUTBV010140981.1, forward strand.
GCATTTCTTTCTGATGTTCTCATTGGTTATAAATACGTTAGATGACAATACGAATGTATTAATGTCAGGAGCTCATCACTTGAAGCTATGAACTCTTCTTTTGCACCCCCTGCACATTTTGTAAGTGAAACACGACCGGATTCTTATGATTGAATTGGCAAAGTTTGCCCTTAAAGCATGAAACATGAGACACGACATTCGTATGTCTCGTGATCGCACGTGTTAAAAGAAAAGCGTGTACACGTTCATTATTTTCTTGACATTCTTGTTATCTCTTTGTCAATTACGATATCATCGGGAAACGTGTAATAAGCTTATATTGAGTATTTATGGTAAGTCTGCGATGGTATCTAAAATGTGTAAAGACTTTTATGCTACGATTTCTTGAGGCTCTCCGAAAAATAATATGTAATCATATATGGACAAACAAGTGTGTGACAATAGAATGGGTGAAAAGAGAGGAAATTATTAATATATTTGCCTAACAATACCCGAACATTGCGCGATCTAACGATGGTAGTGCCAATGGTGGATCCATTGATAGCGCATCGCTATTGGTCCATAACGCAGAACAACCGATTCGCATGATCAAGACAGATAGTTCTTAACGATCCAGACGGATAGTATTGTCTCATAGTGGATTTAGATTGTGTGTGTGTGTGTGTGTGTGTGTGTGTGTGTGTGTGTGTGTGTGTGTGTGTGTGTGTGAGTGTGTTAGTGCGAGTGTCATCGTGTGTGTATGATCGACAACACTTACCACAACACTGACAATGCGTACATGTAGGTCTTCACTTACCACAACACTGACTCTCTTCATACGGTTGTTCCCGGGGTTCCTGTTTGATGGGCACGGGGGCCGGATGTGCGGCTGGCGCCACAGGGTACCCGTGATTCCTCGTCATGTCGTAGCTGCGTTCGTAGTCGTGCTTGAGCATCTGCTGGTGGTAGGGGTGCGGCAGCACTGCCGGGGGTGGGGGGAAGGCTTGAGGGGGGCGAGGCTCGGGTGTGGTGTACCCACTGCTCGGTTCAGAGTGAGACCGCTGGTATCTGGAAAAAAACATGCGTACATGTAGGTCTTCTTTTAAACATTTGTTTAATTGGGGTTTAGGGACGTTTTCAAGATTCTTTCATTTATCAAGTTGAGACAGGAGGAAGCCCCACGACACATGTAGCGCTGCGAACACGGGCTGGTACTGACAGGTCAAGTATCCTTATTTAGGGGATAGCATAATGAGGGATAATATATGATTAAAATAAGAACACTGCATTCATTAATTATAGAAGCATTCTTATGAAGTGAGTATACATTTAGAAATTTGCAACGTAGTCATGTTAAATAAATTTATATTCTGTTTCACGTATAAAGTCTTCTGAAGTGATCATGCATTTAGAATGTTGATAAATATCCACAGTTGATACATACGGTGTTACACTTCACGTATAATATATTTTGTTTTACAACACCTACTGTGAAAAACCATGTCGTATCTTCCTAGGCATGATTTGAACCTTGGAGGCACGATCTCGTAGATCTTACGCGACATGATTTGACCTTGAGAGACATGATTTCCTTCAGAGGCATCATTTGACCTTCAGAAACATGATTTGACCTTTCGGAGCATGCATTGTCCCTAAAAAGACCATTCTGTATAGATGAATTATTACTTATTTGGCCGTATATTCGCTATAACCTCTATTACATTTTGATAACTTTCCCCAAATAAAGTTTTAAAGATAAAGTAAACTCCTCCGTGAAGCTAACCTACCAAGTATGAACATCTACGCGCAGAAATGTCATCGAAATTACCAATGGCATCTATCAACATAAAAAAAAATCAAATCTGACTTATTCAACATGAATACTGAGATCTTATATCCACGTCCCCGGAAAGCATCTCAAAGTCAGCGAATTCTCTCCCAAAAAAAATAATGCTTCATTTGGCTGTCTTTTTTCCAATGCCCTGTCATTTCTTTTTAACTTATGAATAATAGAAAACATAAGAAAGGCAGATAATAAATTGAAGAAATCGACAACTGTCACCGAAAACGTATTTCATTATTTGTTGTTTTTTCCCCGCGAATGTCTTCCTCGTCCAAACGGTCACAAAAGGTACCGCCGTGTTCCTTTACGTTGCCGCAGGCGTCCATGTCAGAACACGTCAAGACGCCAAGATCCCCCGATCCGAGAGTGCAATCAAACTGTATTAATGGCCCTGCAAATTCCGAAGACACTCTCCCATACTGCAATTTGAAGCCAAATCTGCCCTTTTGCCTGCTTGACAAATAGAGAAAAAGCGCGAGACGACAGAGATGGTGCAATAGCCCGCAGTGAGAACGATGCCATATTCAAGCTCTGGCTCGCACCGTGATTCCAAATCATAGCTTTTACAATATCCACAATTAACACAAATTACACCTTTGAGCAATCGCGGTTCCCTCTCCCTCCCTATCACAAGATTTCAATTTCACACTGAGATGCCACTTCTTTAAGCTGGTAACCCCGGCTACTGAAAGCTACCCTAGGAGGTTTTCAGAGTCGGAGGACTAATGGATAAGATCAGATCTCGGGACAATTACAACATTTAGACCTCTGATAGGCTTGTTCGCCATTTCAACACCCTCATCCCTTGCTGGAGAAGGAGTCGATGGCTCTCTACAACGCCGGGAGCAGTTTTATGATCGGAATTATTCCGAAATGAATATAGGATCACTATCAATTTAGATGACTGTCTCGCTTACAATGGTGCGAACTTCCCCACGTGAACAAACTCCTTTCAGAAGCCGGGGTGTTTGCAACGTGGGAGTCGTCCTCTAGCCAGCGATAATGTTCCAACCCCCTTCAGAAACTTCACGAGGCTTTCAAGCGTACAACCTCAATACCGACTGACGATGCGGTGAATGTGAAGATTATACTGACATAGATATAGCAACTAGTTCAGAGAAACCGACAGAATCCGGCAAATGGAACCAACACGGTGTCCATTTTGTATAACATACTGACCATACCATGTTTTGAAGTTTTAAACTTTTTATTTTTATTTGTTTTAACTTCTTATTTCTTTATTATTATTACTTTCTTTTTCTTTTTTTTCTTTTTTTGTTGGGGGGTGTACAATAAAATAGATTGGGCATATATATATATATATATATTTAAATCTAATATGTTTAGCAGAAGAGTGTAAATGTATCTTCTATGCCATTCGAATTGAACATTGTCATTGTAGCCTAGAATTTGGACATGAACTGAGAATGTAACCTAGCTTTTCTATATGAACCCTCTAGATCATGCATGTAGATTTTCTACATGAAATGAGAATGTAGCTTATATTTTGTTATAATAACTGAGAATGTAGTCTATAATTTATATATGAGGTGTGCATGTAGCTTAAATGATACATATGGGCTTGTGTGTAATGTTGCCTATGTTGTTTACATATACACTATAGCTGGGCTAAGAGTGCAGCCTTGGCGTACTCTACATATGGGCTGAAGAACGAAACTTAATACCTAGATATAGCAAAGAGGAAATTCAGTTTTTCTTAGAGTTGTTTTACACTGGTCTTGGCAAGGTACATTAGGAAGACAACAAATTAGCATGTCATCGATACAAAGACAACTAAGCTTGTTTTAAATGAAGCGCCAGGAGGTGTGTACCATTACATTGTTTCACTGTCAGAGTCTCTACGCTTGTAGTTCGTTGACTGTGCATTCTACACATACTTAGAGTGTTAATGAGTGTGCTTGTATTTATTTGTAGGTAATAACTATACCCTAAATGTTCTGAGAGAATACACCATTTTTGAGGAAAGATGTATTACTATCCGAATCCGTATATAATTGATTTAATTAGGCACACAGTTACCTTATATGCAGAGGTGACATTGGTAGTTTGTACAGCCACTCTAGAGCAACAGGCAAAAGGCCTAGAACTAGCTCATTCCCCCCTGCTATAACCGAACACTCGAAAAGTGTCAATACAATGTAAAGTCACAATGTCCTAAGTGACTGTTATGAAGAATGTAACATTAATATTCACGGACGACGACATATTTGTGTACGTCTATGAACTGTGTCATATTAATATATATATATATATATATATCAGACGGACATGGCGACAGTCGACATTCTTCTAAAGCTGTGATACCGCAATAATTGGAACCAAAAGGACACGTTTGAAGTTTCAGACAAGGCTCCAATTTTCTACGAGCAGCTCTGCTTGGATGTCATCTGTATGGTCTTGCAGACCATCATTAGTTTTACCACAAGCTCACAGTGGCCTACAGACTACATAGAGTTATTCCGTATTTTGTTTTGACGGCATTTACTACCATGTTGAGTTGTAAGATTTTGAATGGGTTCTGAATGGTTCGATGCATCCTCAAAGCATAGACCATTATGTCAGCTTGCTTAAAATATATATATATATATATATATATATATATATATATCTCACACACACACACACACACACACACATA